>CM034146.1:783075908-783288408 GCA_019776745.2 Taxus chinensis
ACCCCGAGACCTCCCACATATAGCCCACATTCCCCACCGCTAGGGTAAACTGGACGGGCATTCCTCTAGTAAGATATCTACCAATAGTAGGACTCAGACGATCAAATATCCGCTTTATGCATGGCCTTTCAGATGAGGCAAGAAATTAGAGATACTATCCAACTTTGAGACAATATCACAACACATTTTACCATCTCAATTTGAGATAGCCCATTGGTAAAGTGTTATCATTGCATTAAAACGTGAATTTTCTCAAATAACCCCCTTGTGAGTAGTGTAATGGAATCCTAACCATCATCGAAACCCATACACAATGTTTTCTGAATTTGCAATGCATGGTCTCTATGATGTTCAGACATGGTGAACATTCTGCACTGCTCCATAAGATGGAACACTTAAAGCAAACACATAGTTATCCACCTGAAATATGTGATAGCTATATATTGGATATATGGATTGAAAATCACCTATTTGATCAGGTTAATCATAGAGATAATTATCTCCTTTCAGAGACTTGATTGTGTACTGCTCACTTAGATGTTAGACATTGATGGATTTTATCTGAAGATTGTATTTTTAAGAACTTGTTTGGAGCAAACTTTAACCAGCGACGCTGGGGGATGCTCCTAAAGTTTCCTCCTACATTAAGGGAAATTTAGGAGATCTTGGAAATTACCTTTATAACTCAGGGATTAATTAATTACCAATTGTACGTGTCAACACTAACCTAGAGAAACAAAAAAAAAAACAAATCATTCAATTAGCACTTTTTTGTGTTGAAGAAAATACTCAGTTACAAAATATGATCGCTCCAGTTCCTAATAAAATTCAAGTACATTGTGATGTATCATTTTGATTTTGGTCAATGTAGATTTTAATGTGAATCCATCAATATGTATGTATGTAGTGTATTTTAATATTGTGGAGTATAATCATATAGCTTATCCTAATTATTAATGGATCCAGTATAACTGTGACTATAGAAACATGATTTAAAAATCAACGATTTGTGAATATGACAAATAATGGAGTTATTAAAAATGTAAGAATGGTGTAGAAGCAACTTGTGTCCACTAAACTTTGTAAACCATTTGCATTAACAAATCAAATCGTTGACTCCAATTCTGCAACAGTAATTAGCAACAGTCCATTCCATTATTACATGCTGTACAACCCATTAAACAAAAGTGAGGATTTTACTTCTGAGGACATGCATTTAGTACTTAATGACCTTTTCAATAATAGTCACACTTTTTTCGGGTATCAGCTACTAAATGCTCAAGTAATGTGCATCCTCTCTCTTGTCTATTGTCTTATGTTACATTCTGAATCTAACAACTTAGTTTCTCTAGTTACATGCCAAACTTTTGATCTAACCCTCATGTTTTTACATTCACTACAACTAGCTTTTCTCCCCTAATATAATCTTGAATATTGTATTGGATACAAACATCAGAGTGGCCTTCATATAATATTGTTTTCTCACAAACATAAGCAGTGTTGTCAGCTGTCAATAGTATACTTTTTTCAATTTTCGACACTCTATTTTTGTTCCCTGATTCAGTATTTCCATAATTTAGTTATGAATATACGATAATACCAACTAGCAATTCACTATTTTCACATAAGATGGGTTAGGGGGTGGTATGCTAATAAAAGTAACCTGCATAGAATTTTTAAAAAGTTTAAATACTATATGTCGACTTTATTTGAAATGCATGGGACTATTATCGGTCTAGACATTTTTCCAAAAATGGTGATTAAACATACACTTTTCATCTAATTAAAATGTAATTTGTTTCAAATGTAGCATAACATCAAATTTTATAATCAACCGGAAACAATTGAAAGCTAGAATAGACTGGCCCACTTAGCTAGTTTAAGGACACCTAAACAATAAATTTCCCTGAAACATTTTAGAGTAGAAATAGAAATTTTTTAATTGATTGCCTCTAATTTAAATTTTGAAATGGAAAATTCTTAATTCATTCACTCTAATTTATATTTTCTTTTCAATTCTTAATAAAATGTTTGTGACGAATGTAAAGAAATATTTATGAGTAACCAAAAAAAAACACTTCTAAAACAAATATTGATGAAGTCCTTCTAAAGTCGTCTGCATAATATTTATTAATGCCCTTGGATTTGGCTTGCTGCTATGCCAGTCTTCCAATATAGCGAATGCCCTGATTTAACTGTTTGAAAATGCAAATTCAGTCGCAGGAAGATGGCACTGACTCTGACCGGGAAAATTGTAATAAATTCAATTCAAGTAAAAAAGCAAGAGCAGGAGCATATCAGAATTAGGCACGAGTTTGGAGCAATTTTCACACGTAAGTTATGGAGGAGTAAACACCTACGAAGAAGTATTTTGCCGTCTAAACTATAATTTATAATGGTATTCAAATATAGACAATAATAGTAGTAAAACTATTAATAAACATTGCTCTAATAACAAATTAGACCTGAAATCTAATGACATCCACTCAAGCATTACATTTAGACATTGCAATCAATGACATATTATCTGAGGTTGTTATAATTTCTCATTCAAATGTTTTTGCATTCGATGGCCACACAACAAAACAGAGGTTATTGTATATATATCTCCACTTATATTTATATATATGAAATGTGGACGATTTATTTAGCAAGTAATCCCTAAATTTTGGAACTTAAATACTCAAAATTGAACAGTAATCCCTAAAAAACCTCAATTGACATTATTTTTATATTAAAAAAATGTAAGATATAGAGAGACATAACAGATGCCGTGAAGAGATTCAAAGATTTTGAATTGGAAAAAAAAAACAGGAAAACTTTTAGGATAGTGATAACAGTAGCAATCTTCCCAGGGAAAGACCGTGCACATCAGGGAAAACATAACAAACCTAAAATACAAAAAGCTACCTATAAAACTCTTATGTTCCTTCACTACTTGATTGTATTGTAATAAGTAATATTAGCTTGATTTTTTCAGCTTGGTTAATGATTCTCAGGTGTTTCAGTTCAGTGTGCACATTATTAATCTTCTACGCATTTCTGTGTTTCAAATTACTGTGTGGCTTTACTAGACGATGCGAGGAATAATGTGAGTGACATACCCTGGGTTCTACAACATAGCAGCAGCCCAGCAAAAATATGGCCCTACAACACCACATCATTAAAACAGACTTTGAAAACATGTGGAAAATAGGGCCCTACAAGCAACACAACACTAAAACAGACTTTGGAAACATGTGATTGATCTAACTTTTCAAACAGTAGACCACCTGAAAAGATCGAGTCCAAAATAGAAATATATTTGAAATAAATTGCATCTTCTATATCAAATTAAGGTAGGATTTTACTAATGATAGTAGCAAAAAGATAAAAAAACATGCATAGGTTCTACAGCAGAACACAGGATCAATTATCAAATTTCTAAAATCAACTGCATAATATTTATTAATAACCATACAAGTTTAATGCGACGTAAAAGTTTGGGTCTCTGGATTCCAATTTAAAAATGCAAATTCAACTCCATTTTAATTTAAGATATATATATATATTTTTATTTAATTATTTTAATTATATGTTTTAAAACTATTAAAAATTGCAAATTCAGTCATAAGGAGATGGGACTAACACTGATATGGTAGCGATTTGGAAAATGACACTATCACTGCTTCCTTAGCATCTGCAAAATAATATATCATCCACCACAGAAATACCCTTCACACCGAAGAAAACGATACAACCTACTTCTATAACACAAAAGCCTAAACTAGGATGGCCAGTTCACCCAGGAAATATAGGTTTCTACAACACCACAGCATGGCCAATTTATCCCCATCCACGGATAATCGACTTCCAAATTATTAAAATCTAACAGGACAACTAAGTGTAATTGTCTCAAAAAAATCATTAAATCATAAGCTGTAGCAAATTTCATCCATGAGATGAAATGACATTCAGGATTTATAGTAATGACAGATGGGTATGTGATTTAATTGATATATTGTAATATAAAAAATATTTTAATTCAATACCTATAAACTCTAATTTGTAGTACAATTATCAAATCATAATTTATAATTTTCAAATCCTAATTGAGAAAAATATTAAAAAAAAAAAACTGTATTCCAATTTGTTTATACAGGAGCTGTTGTAAGCATTTCAGCTGCAATTCTGTTACTACTATTTTTGGTTCAAAGTTATGGTACTGGTAAAGTAAGTTTTATATTCTGTCCTGTGACAATTATCTGGTTCATGGCTAATACCCTTATTGGAGTATACAATATTGTAAAATGTTATGCCGGAGCATTTAAGGCAATCAACCGTTATTACATAATCTATTTCTTCAACAAAAATGGCAAGCATGGATGGCTCTTGCTTAAAAGCGCTGTCTTTGCTATAACAGGTTTCTTCATAATTATCATTTACTCACATGCTCTTGGATTTATTTTGCTTATTCTACTAATGAAACTATAACAATCTCAATTTTCTTTCAATGAGTTCAGATATGGTTTGGCTAAAGCTTTTAGCACTATGTCTCCTGCGCTGGACGATTCTAGAGAGAGTATTAGAAGTTGCAACAATGCTATTTGATCTGTTGCTATAGTTATGCATTGATGGAATTTGCGAACTCAGATGCCGTGGATTTAGTTAATGCATCTGAAATAGAGGACCTACTAATCAGACACTTTGTGCCATTCATCTCTAGTCTAGCGCAGAAACGTGTTCTTCAAGCACTAGCTACCTTGCATGCCATTGCTTTGGCCTCATTGGAATTTGTTTATGCAGAACCAATGAAATTCCTTATTGGACTGCTAACTATAGTAGGGCTTAGACTGCTTAAAAGAATTATATACCACTTGTTCAGATATCTAGAAATCTCTTAGGACATGAGAATGATTTATTTTTTGAAATTCTTACTGAGTTTGTCAAGTAAACAACAAGAAGAATATCTTGTTACTTGTTATTATACAAACAAGTTGATGCAGGCAAGCGAGGAATAAAAGATGTTGGAATACTTCCAGTGGCAGACCTGCTGAAAACACCGTTGTCTGAAAGCAAAAGAAGCTTCCGCATGTGTATAAAAGGGAGTTGATGCATTCTCTATTCTGCCCTCTGAAATTTTCCAGACAACCTAGATGTTAGGTAGAATCCTTCCAGCTCTAATGACTGTCTTCTTCTAACTTGAGAGATACTTCAACTAAGCTCTTAAAGCAGATTCCCAAACATAAGGATTCAATTGCAACAAATCCAAATAAATATATCAACCTCTACAAATTTTAATCAAGGAATCAAATTCCATCATCTCTTTCTAGATTGTAAACATTTCTCTGAACACTGTAAGCATCGCTTTGTTCCAATTTCCAATTTACTTGCAGTGCTTTCTAAAGTAAGGCTATCCCTTCCTTTCAACTCTAGTATGTCACCAACTCATGCAAACACGTCAAAAACAACCAGCACCCACTATATGCAACTCTTTTAGAGGTTTTTACTCGGTATGAGAGTTTATGGCTACATATGTAATAGTTCTGCATTGTGATAGTTCTTCATTAAGGAGTCTGATTCTTTGAAGACTTCTGTAATATATGTAAAGGATTGCTCAAGTTTGTCCCTTTTTTGAAATCGGTTTCCATCTGTTTTGGTATAGATTTGTTTCTATCTCTCTCTATGTAGTAAATATCTCCAATAAATTGCAGTTTTACTCATGGCTGAAAATGAAGTTAAAAAAGGGGAAATCACACCTAATACTAGTTAGTAGAAATATTAAATGCTAAAAATATTTATTATTAAACGTTGGACTGCAAGCAAATAGAAAATAAAATCAAACACTGAACAGCATACAAACTATGATTTGAAATGAAGCTTATTTTTAGAAGCTTCCAAATGAGGGTACCTCCAATACATCCGATATTTAATAGTTAAAAGTAATATATTAATTTATACATATTTGGTGTTTGCTGCAGGGCAATCATTTTGTACTGTCATTTTTTCAGGAATCAGTTTGTGAATTAGTATCGAGTCATTTTTCAAAACCCATATTTCATACCTCATAAAAAATACTTAGAGTTTATCAAGGAGTGTTTATGAATCACCCCTACAGGGGGATTCTTATAGTTTTAGATATATGGGTATATTAATTATTTTTTTTGGCAGCAGAGCACTTAGGCCTCCCCCCTGATTGTTTTTACTCTATAAAGATTCTCTGTTGAACGTCTCTCTTCAAGAAAAGAAATCTGTTTCTTCTCTTTAGAAGGTATAAGGGCTTTTTCACCTTACACAAAAGTATTTTAGGTTTTTTTGGTCAAAGTGATGTTTGAATAATCAGTTGGTCAAATGAAGGCAGATGTAGAGGGAAAGGACACAAGCCTCCCCCTATCCATTATCATTAATAACTTGGATGCCCCTCCCGGAGAAAGGGAAACAAATACTAGCGCCATCTCCAATTAGTAATGGGATTTTCCAGCAAGCTAAGGACTCAGCAGTGTTTCTTAATCCAGAAGGGCCCAAACAGAACCTTCAAATTCTTAATGATAAAATTTTGATTTGTCAAGATATTTGTTAATGTTTTACCATGTATATAGGCCCTTCATTCTTTACTATGGCTTCCTGTTAGTCCATGTTTGCTTCACAACGGATTGCACTGATTAATTAGTAAGATCGGAGGATGTATTGCAGGATTGAGTGCTTACTCTGTATTTCCTTATGTGCTTTAATTTTTCTGGGGTATGGGTGTGAAGTTTTTTCACAATCACAACCGCTTATGAAAAATGCCAATCAAAATTCTTAATATATCCACTTTTGATATGTGCAGAAGGTGCAGGGAGATATATGGAGGATATGTATTCATCTGGAGATTTTCAGTCCACTTCAAATGCCAAAACTCTTCCTACAATAGACATCCCCATTGAACCAGTGAGCCATGTCCAAACTAATGAACCTGAAAAGGTCGCAGTTTCTGCTCCTTCTCCACCCAGACCCAATGCAAAGAACTGCTTGTTCTCCCCCCTACCACCCATGCTGGATCATTCAGATGCCGCCTTGAAGCTCAATAGAAAGTGAATACATATACATATATGTATATATATTATCTACTTGTTCTTGGATCTCCAAGATATATGAGCAATGTTATTATATATGCTTTTGCCTGCCTTCTTTTTTTCTGCTACTGAATCATGTATCCTAACCCACAAGAGATTTTAGATTTGGATATGGATTGTAAATTAAACCCAAAAATAGATTATCTAACAGAGATTGATGTCTTGTATCCAAGGCTTTTAAAAAAAATGGATGCAGGGCACCCAATTAACTGATTCCATGCCTGTCTACAAAACATTTTGTTTTCGAATCTACCATTCTCTACAGTTTAGTTCCCTAGATTTATATTATTTTAATAACCTAAAAAATCGGAAAATCGAATATCTGTGGTGCTTAACACTTAAATGATTGAAGAGTGGCCACTGAGGGCCGAAGAGAGATTTTTCCGTAAGTGATCTGGAGGGTGTGTTGGCTGTGCTAGAAACGGCTGCACAATTTCTCAGGACAATAGAGGAAACCAACAAAAACCTACCAGCAATTGAACACAACCATTACTTTTTCCCCCTACATCTACAACATGCATTAAGCAGGATAAATAAAATGAAAACAGGAAATGAAAAGAAAACCCTGCCTTAGAGTACGCACATCTTCCTCAGTCGCCAATAATATCTCCAAATCTGCATGCCCCCGCACCAAATCTAGCACACATTAAAAAAAATCCTTCTTCCCTCTTCCATTGCCATGTACACAGATTGCTGCATAGAGAAAGCCAGGTGGGAATCTCACAGCACAGTTGCAGCGGCCGCTGCAATGACCAATAGCGAATAAACTACAGTAAATACCTTGGATACATGTCAATTTTTTTTTTATTAAAACCGGTTATATCTGTTGCGGATGCCGGAGTGAAATCGAGCAATGAGGGAACAAGATTCCCGACGAGGGAATTGCAACATTTACCTTCGGCTACCAATAATTAAAGTACAAAATTACTTAAACATTAGGATATATTTATGCAACGGCAGTCCCAGGCAAATTAATGGCATGAGGCAAAAACATAGTATCCTGCGCAGCAGGTACTAATAAAATAAAACCCTATTTTCAGAAGGTAAACAATGTAGGAATCAAACTCTATTTTCTTCACAAGGCGGCGTAGAAGCCAAGCAACATTAAAAAATATATATTAAAAAACGAAAGAAACTATTTATATTGTAAAGAGGAGAGAGAATTAAACAGCATTAAAATTTTTTAAAATGGTACAAACAAGATCAAATCAGAGTCTCCCCAGGGATTAAAGTAGTCGATCCTTTCCAACTGAATTTATATTTGTATATGCTTGCCTATCACCATACATTTTTTTCATTTAATTACTTATAACATAGAACAAGTCCCATGTATTAACTTCTGAATGGAATACAGTGGGCTGACTGAAACTATCTTAACAAGCTACCAAGACCAGGCGAGCCAATCCCAATAACCTACAACTATCTAATGCTATGCAACCGAGTCGTTTTTCCTTACTACTCATCTCCTCAATATCATACCAAAGTAATTTTGGCTTTGAATCAATAGTTTGTACATACTGGTTCATGTGTATATGTAGAGAGGAGTCAATATCTTGTGTGTCAGGCTCAGTTTTAGCTTCTAGCATAAGAAGGACTTGGGACATGCTCGGCCTTAAAATTTCATTCTCCTGAATGCATAACATGCTTACCAGAGCAGCTCTTCTCACTTCTTCCACATCTGAGTTTTTGCTATCCTTTCATCAACAATATCCATAATATTGTTTCCTTTGACAATTTGAGTTGCGGACCAAGAGGGAAAGTAATACCTGCTGGGTTCCTCCGCAGTCAAGTCCAGATTTCTCCGGCCCGATATTATTTCCAGCAGCATCATGCCAAAACTGTATACGTCCACCTTCGCAGTGATGGGAAGGCCGGAGATCCATTCCGGAGCCAAGTAGCCCCTGGTCCCTCTAGTAGTTGTGAGTACTTCGCTTAAATCTCTTCGCACCAGCTTTGCCAGCCCAAAATCGGCCACTTTCGGACAGAATTCGCTGTCGAGGAGAATATTTTCTGGCTTAATGTCGCAGTGAATGATTCGGTCTCTGCATTCTTCGTGGAGATAAATTAATCCTTTTGCAATTCCCATAGCAATCTCAAATCTGGTTTCCCAGTCCAGCACCATCTCTACTTCACCAGAGTTACGGGACAATAATGAATTGAGAGATCCGTTGGGCATGTACTCATAAACCAGTAACCTTTGAGATCCCTGTGTGCAAAATCCCCGCAGCCTCACCAAATTGACATGCTGTATGTTTCCTATGGTGCTTATTTCAGCACGAAATTGCTTCTCTCCTTGTACTGAGCTCTCTAATTTCTTGACGGCCACAATTGTATTGTCTGCAAGCGTTCCTTTGAATACGGAGCCGAATGCTCCACTCCCCAACTTATGGCTGAAGTTCTTTGTCGCAATCTTGAGCTCTTTGTAGGAGAATGTTCTGATCATGTCATTGTCAATGTGTTTATTATGCAGTCGTCGACGATTCCACCTAATAAAGATGAAAATGAAAACAATAATGGAAGCAGCAACCGCCACAGCAACTGAAACCAAAACAGTATGAATTCTACTTCGTCTTCGTCGGCTTCTTTCTTTCAACTCAGAAGCAGCTAACCGGATGAATAATGGCGGGCCTTGTGATGAATGCCGCATGTTTAACAGATCACCAAACCACAGCCTACAAAACGAAGGATTATAAGTATTATCATTGAAAGCAAAGGCCGTGCAGGAGCAATTTTTGAGACACGCAGATCTGCATGCTTTTTGTGTTCTCTCTTCACTGTATGAAACAGCTTTTTCATCGGGCAAGGACTTGTCAGTGAGTTGGCGGAAACCATCGGTGGTGCCATTTGTAACAGAGCATTGCAATGGGCGTAGCCGAGCACAACCACTTGACCACCACTGTTCCAAACTCCAGGCGCCCTCGTCTGAGGGCTTGAAGCCATCCAAACAGCTGCACGACTGGATGCCGTCGCTGTTGCACAATCCATAAGCCCCGCATATATCATAAACGTCGCAGACTTCCTTCGGCACCCACCACATCTGTCTCCATCTTTTATTGTCGATTAACCCATATATCATCAGGCCGCCATTCTTGTGCAAAACTTGCCGCACCATCAGACTACTTTTTATTGTATACGTGAAGTACATGCTTGTGGGAGAAATCTGTTGGAAGTGCTCCTTATACATGGGCTGATAACCTTTCGGATGAATGCTTTTAACACCGTCCGCACTCTCCTCTCCACCTCTCCAATAGGGAATGGTGTTATTGTACAGCATCAAAAGTTCTGCTTTCCCTGGAGACGGATTCAATTCTTCAGAAAAGGGCCCAGGTGCTGGATCTATAGAACTTTTCCACGAAGTTAGTTTCATGCCTTTCCAAAGCTTCATCCCAGGCAACAATGTATCTGTAGGATCTCCGAAGCTCTCCCAAACAATCTCAGAAGTGTTTTGGGCACTCACCATAAGAAAATTTCCCGAGTCCAATATAAAAGCTCGGGAAGCTTTAGCTTTCTGGTTCTTATAACTCGACCAAATAATTCGTCTCTTCCTATCAAATAGCGTGAGGTAGCCATCTGTCTCCAGCTTCAATATCCCTGGTATATTTACAACAGGATCTTCTCTATTAGCCACCCAAACAATGGTCTTATCTGGGACTTGGGCATACCATATGCCCATGTACCACTTATTTGTTCCATTGGGACTGAAAAATCCCAACTCAAACATGCCATTCTTTGAAATTAGAGTCTGATCTTCGCTGAGAGAGAACCCCAAGCTAAGCACGTCTCCACCGCCAACTTCCAAAGTATCACAGTTGAGTAGTGATGTAAAAGTTAACAGAAAATATGTCAACCCCGTTACTGGCATTAATGCGTTTCTGGCCATTTCCATTTGCTCAGGCAGACCGTGAGAAACCTCTATTTGATGGGAAGAGAGGCGTTGAC
The DNA here is from genome assembly GCA_019776745.2 of Taxus chinensis. NCBI lineage: Eukaryota > Viridiplantae > Streptophyta > Pinopsida > Cupressales > Taxaceae > Taxus > Taxus chinensis. Next base: position 783,086,942 of record CM034146.1, read on the forward strand.
TAAGAAACCTTTGTTTCATAAACAAATAAATTAAATAAAGATAAAATTGCTTGATATTTTTTTAAAAAAAATTGAAGATGCTTTTATTAATAATATAACTAGCAATTGCATGTGTACAATGCAATGTGAATGCCGAATGGTATATGTTATTTGTTTTAGAGGGATATTTATTACTTTTGTAATTGATGTTGATAAGGGGTGTGATTCATTTGTAAGTGTGGGAATATAGATGAAACATTACATTTAAATGTTTTATCTCTACATTTTCAATGCATTAAAAGCATCTAGGTCTGCTACCTCTAGAAATGCTCCGTCAACTAGCTCCCATAGCTCTTGAGAAGAGAATATTGTCTTCATTTTATGCACCAAATTTAGTAGTTCTTCTCATCAAATATTGGGGTTTGTTTCCATGAGTTGCTTCTACTAGAAGCCATTACACCTCAACCCAGAAATATAAAATCTCAAACCCAAATGCTAATGAGGTTTTTTTTCTCTGATACCAAAGTGTTAGCAAAATTTAGTGCAAAACAAACCAACATAGATGAAAACACGACTAGAACAAAGCAAGACTGACACAAAATATATATTATATTCAATTTTAAAACCCTTTACAATCTCAAAGTTGTTGCTTTGTATTTTCTTTCGTTTCTCTTCTTGTGTCCTATTCTTTGTTTCTTTTTCTTACAAAAATATTTCGCGAGCTAATGCTTTATAATCTCTTGCTATATATTAAACCCTATGTATTTTCCTTGTTTATATGTTGCAACATATATTATTCACTTTCTTTGTGTTCTTTGATTTGAGGCTCTTTATTCTCCTCCATTTTTTTGTTATTTTATGCTTCCACAAATATCTGTTATATTTCCTTGTTGTATTTATAGATCTCCTTCGCTTCACAAACCATGCCAAATATATATTATATTATATTGTTGTATATGTGTGTGTTTTGTGTGTGTGTCTCTATATATAATATATACTTATGCCTCTACATATACCACAACCAACTAAAAAAAAAATGGACCCAAAATTTATTGTAATGTAGCTTAATTTAGGAGATTCACGTCCGCGTGGAGGAAAACATAGGAGGGTTCACAAATTTTTGCCACGTGGAAATTGCGTTGGGAGGGGGTTAAAAACTTTAAATGGCCAAGGAATTAAGTTCTTGTCAACCTGGTAGTTGGAGAGGAGGGTAAAATTTGTTTCATCTGCTTAGTTAGACCATGAGAAACCTCTATTTGATGGGAAGAGAGGCGTTGACTGAGAAGCCTTTGTTTCATAAACAAATAAATAAAATAAAGATAAAATTGCTTGACAATTTTTTTTAAAAAAATTGAAGATGCTTTTATTAATAATATAAAAAATACAAAGTTTAAATTAATAAACAATTATAACCACAGTCAAGTCATAAAACTAAATGTATAAACCACTAAAAATTGCATTATCTGATAGGTCTGGATTGCTGTCCAAGAATATTGGTATTGACCCGCTCCTCTGGAGTCTTAACATGAAGTTATATAGCTGCATCTAAAGAGAGAAAAAAATCTGAATTTGTCAACATTTCTCAACAAACAACAATTTTCCCAACAAACTTGACAATTAACTACTGAAACTTCAAATTTGAAACAAATATTTTAAATGATTTTCTTCAATGTAGAGACTTCAGAATCTACGAGAAGCTGTTATATGGTTCGTCTTCTTCTTCATGGAGCAAGTATGTGACCATTTCTCATTCCACCTTGATAATTAGGGATTGGTTAAAAAAAAATTGAGCCACTAGTGTATTTTGACTGCTAGAGTTAGACTCTATATATTTTTAAATTATGTAAAGCTTAACTTATCAATAATAAATAAGATTTTTCTTCTTATAAGGTTATGCAAAATTATTGACTTTTATGATGGTAATAAGACATTGTGGCTATTGTCCCTCTTGGCCATACCATCTATACCATCATGATATATTATGGTTTCATAACATTGTAATTATGACCCACTTTCTCTATGTAGGCTCTGTCCGAGTCTATCCATGTTAGAGCTGCCAAGTATATGATAGATGTCATGTCTACATTTTTAGAGGACATGACTCATTTTAAAAACCAAGTTTTGTTCATATCGTGTTTGTGCTAATGTGTTACTTTGAATTTTATTTCAAATAAACTCGTTCTCTCTATGTCACTTCCACCATTATAGAGGGCAGAAGTGCATAATCGCTATTATCTATGCCTGGTTGGAAAATTCCAATTTCTTATTGTAGAGGGCATAATTCCAAAACATTCCTTGCATAATAGATAATTGTATATTATCTATTGAGATACCACCCATTGTAAAGCATACTGTTGTAGACCACACCCCTCTACTTGTGGGATATTCCTCTCATTGCCAGGGTTTACTTCACTATAGAAGACAAAGGAAATGCGAGAAATTTGAAGTACATGATAACTTCCATTAAATCCTATTTCATGGTAAACATCCCATATTGGTTCATGTGCGTTAAGCCAAATCCTCGACGGTTCATGTTTACGATCCATAGTAAACATCCCTTGATTCATAGTAAACATGTAGCATATGTTATTGCAATTGTGTACATAATTTTTTGAAATTATTCTAATACCACTTTGTTTTTGGTGGTAAAATGTTTGAATTAAAATATCCAACATTGTTTTTGAACTTCTGCACAGTTGTTTTTTTATCTTATGTATACACGTGTTAGATTTTTACTATGAAGCAAATGATGGTGTGCTATAAGATTATATGAAACATGGGATGTCATGTATTGAATAGGCATAGGGACTATGTGGGTTTCAATCCAATGACTGAGTTAAATATTCATAATGTGCTAGAGATATTTTTTGGTTTTGTGCATTTAGGTTTTGGGAATTTTGGGTTCTGGGCATGGTGACAAAGTGATATTAAAACAATTTCAAAAATTGTGTCCAAAGTACAATTGCATTAGGGATTATTTTTGGTTTTGGGCATTATAAGTCTACAACTCTTTCCTATTGAGCTTGTGTAATTGTTTTCTCCCTATATTCTATGAAAACACCATCAACATGTAGATCTATATTCTATAAAACCCTAACACAATAGGAATACTAACTAATCAAAATATTAAAGTAAATGCATATTCTATGAAAACCCTAACTATAACATGAATAATAACAAACTAAAAACAAAAAATTACATGCAACAAAAGGAGAATACAATAGCACAAGCTTACAACACTTATCAAATCCTACTTAACAATTGATGCAACATGAAAACCTAGATTTAATACTAATCCCTAAAAAATGTGACCATTTGAACAAATATTCAAATTATAGGCGAAGTAAGACCATGTGTAGTGATGATAACCTCTAAACTCATCTTTCCTCCAAAATGCTAAATTTCTAGTAGGCAATCTTCGAAACAAACAAAAACAAAGGGTTGCTCTCTTCTAATTGCAACACCTTACATCTAAAAATAACATGAACGTATGATAGCATATTGAATTTTTGGGGAGAGAAATCAAAATACCTCTAGTGCCACTTTGTTGTATATAGGCCTTGCGTTATTATCACTATACATGGTCGTAAGCATTCTATACTTTGAAATTTTTCTCAAATGGTTACATTTTTGGGGGGTTAGTTAGTATTGTTGGCATGTTAGGGTTTTCATAGAATGTACATGTTCGTGGTGTTTTGTTTGATCATTTATTACTTCTATTGTCCCCTTGTTAGATGTGAAATCCATCACGTACTTGGAGGCTCTGACATGGATGGACTTGGGCAGAGCCCATGTGGAGGGAGTGGGCCATGAATATATGTTTATGGGGTCAATTTATACTATGAGTAATGCTTGGTAGCAACATGGGTGTCATGTTATACACCAAAAATTTGGTAATAAATCATTTTATAATGTCAGTAATGGTCTAAGATACTTAAATCACGATGTGTATGCAAATTATGAGCTCAATTTCCTATCTTTATTCCTATTGCATGACTTGTTATCTTCATTAGACTGTTCATTTGCTCACATAAATGCTTACATCAATACAATATAGTCTATATTTCCCGTTTTTGTGCCCAGGAATTTACAACACTTCATTCCCCTCCTACATTGGCATTGCCCAATAGGGACTACACACACAAAAAAGTGTAGGGTGCCTTTCGTGCATAATCAAATACTCCTGACTTGGGGATAAGGTAGTTGATGTAGAGGATGATAAAATAAGAGTGGAAGAATGCTACAAATAGTTTGAAGATAGTATGGATTGAGGGGAATACATAAAATGAAAGAAGGAAGTTTCTTTACTTTTATTCTTGAGAGAGCAATACCTATTCATCAAGGAAGGTGAAAACTCCTATGAATTTTCTTGCAATGAAAACATCCAATTGCATGCAATGAAAATCTACTCCAACTCTCCAAGGGACATGGGTGAGAAGGAGATGCATAAAACATAAATCCAAATCTATATAGTTGATAGCATCAAAAAATTAGGGGATGAACACTTTAGCAAGAGAGAAAATAAAGGTAAAAGATGATGAAGAGGGTCAGGGTGAAGACCACAAGTTTAAAATCACATCCTGAGTTCAATTTTTGTGATGCAAAGTAAACACCAAGTTCTGAGATAACACATACAACACACCTATAAAAGAATGAGAGGGAAGAGAGTACAACAAAATGATAGCTAAGGTAAAAATGAGACACAAAACAAAGATTTTATTTCCTAGATATCATGCACAGATCAATTACAAGATAGGAAGAAGATGAAATTTTTTTACATAACTTAAGTCCAAGGCATATGACCCTAAAATACTTTTGGAGCATAAAATGACGCCTTTGCATTCCCAAAGTATCCACCCTTAAGAATGAGCATTTATCTGCAATATATAAAAAATAGTGGAAGAGAGATATAGAGTAAATTAGAGGGAAATTTGAATTCCTTCAACCAATCCCAACCACTTTCATTAATTTCTCTTAGGTAACATGGTGTTGCTTTGTTTATCCACTGTTACATGCCTTCTTCAATGAGCGCCCATACCACATTAAATGTTGGTGGTTGCGTCACTCTGAATAGTACCTTTGCGTGCTGGAGAAGTGACCTTGACTCTTGCCCATTTACCTCAATTTTATTCCTAAAATTGAATATTATTGCATACAAAATAGTAAAATCTTATTAAATTTGCAAATATTTGAAAACTAAATTAAAGGCAGGTCGCTTTCTAGCTTCTATGAGAAATCATCATTTTACTTAATTATGTGGTTTTCTCTACTCAGTGTCACGTGGCGATTTGACATCCACAGATCATTCCTTCACATTACTAAACCATAGGTCCTCACAGATTTTAAAAACCTTTTGTGGCATGCCTCGATGATGTGACTTGCTTCCCTGTAATCCGTGGTCTACTTTCCACTGCTTCCTTAGCTTGGGGGAATTATCCATAGGATCAAGGATTTGAATATCCACCCACGGATCCTTTTCTTTATTTCGTATAAATTCCTTCAAATCATGGGAGATTTCACTTTGGCGGACTTATCTCATTAGCCACGGTTTTTTCCTTTACACACTCTTTATCTTGCAGCTCACATACCCTACCGCAATATACTAAAATTCCTCCACAGTTTCCATTTCAAGTCCATGGAAAATTAAGTTGGTCTATTTTGCAAGGGGTGCAAAAATAGACACATAAGCTATTAAAGGAAAAGACAATGATTATAATAACAAAAAGTTTGAGTAAGATTTACTAGGATAAATATATCTAATGGATCCTTTTAGTGAAAATATTGATGTATTTGGAAAATATATGGAGTTTGGAGGAGTGTTTAAACAATATATTTGTAAATTATTTACGATGGTTATAATATTATAATCCAAAACCACATTTCTAGGTTTTTGATTATAATATGCAAGTTGTAGAGAAAAATCACAATGCAAATATTTTCTATTATGAGAAACATTCACTCAATCAAAATGTACTCAACAAGAATAGGGCCATCAACATTATTTTCTGAAATTATGGCATCATTTAAGGCTGATAAATTTCACAAAGAGGAGGGAATGTTACTAATGATATTTTTATTTCTATGTAAAGGGAATTCAAATGTGAAAGGATCCCTGGTTGAGGTATAATTCTCCCCTAAAGGTGGTTAGAGTAAATTTGTAAATGATTTATGGATATGAGAGATTCCATAAAGAAGAGGGACTGGTTCCTAAAATCTTATTTAAATGAAGGAAAATCATTTCTAGTTGAGATACATGAAGTATCACCTTTGCAAAGTAGCACCTTTACACTGTGTTGTGGCACTTTTTTTTATTTTTTTGCCTACCTTCCAAGAGCTATAGATTTTTATCTTGAACTCGAAACGAATCATTTTTTTTCACAGAAAGGTATCAAAAAGATCTATGTAATGAATTTGTCAATTTAGAATTTTATAGGATAATTTATTCATTTTTTTCATTTTCCTAAATATTAGCATTTTAACTACACATTTTGTTATATTTTAATGTTCCAAACTACTAACACTTTTTTTGTAGATTCCTATGCTTACGAAAGATAAAAAATCAAACTAAAACTGCTAACTATTTGGTTTGTAGCATGATTAGTTCAAGACATTTGGGTTTATAAATCAAAGTACTAACCCTTGTTTTGTAACGCCTCCTCTTGAAGACCTAATCATCAAAATACTAATCTTTATCATTTAATTTTACCATCTAGCATTTATATATCTTGCATTTATTATCCTTTTTGTGTGTTTTCCTTTGTTTCTTTTTCATCCTAAAGAAAAAAATGTGTATGATCTTCTCTCGCATCCTAGGACAATCTTGAGGATCAAAAGTGGACGACCTTCCCAATTTTTCTTTTGGGAGGGGAAGCATGACATGGAATTGATATCTATAGTCTTAAGGGTCTCGTGATAGTAGGCTTCATCTCCACGCATGTAGAGATACCTCATGTTCCGGTGGGGTACACAAATTTTTGGATAGCTGTCGCTATTAGCTAAACATTTTTTGTTTTAAGAGTAGCATGAAGTAAGGAGCTTCCACATTTGAATACCCAGGCCTTAGAAAACATCCTTGCATCATGTACTTGGGCCCCACGTACCACAAAGTATATCTCAGACTCCCTTAATGAGCTCATACATCCTAGAATAGGAAACCTTCTGGCCATATATCGAGCTATAGTGTAAGGATGCCACACTCCCCAAGATCACTTGCTAGCCAACCCCACATTGGAACATAGGTGGAGAGCCAATTGTGGCACCACCTTTGTGTGTGGTATTGAAAGTGGGATTACGTTTATTTCAATCCCACTTGACTAGTTAAGGTGTGTATTGCATCTTTCTTTCTTAATTTTGAACACCCTTAACCATCATATCACCTTAAAATTTTAATCAGTAAAAACATCATCATAATCAATCATCCTTAATAAAATAATCCCAATCCAAATCCCATCACCATCCTTAATTAACCAACATAACTTAAATCAAATCCCCAACATATCTTATCAAACCATGTCCTTTAATCCTCAATCCTCATCCTCTCTAAAACCAACACGTAAACCCCTATCTCTTTTCAAAATGTATCAAGAAGGTTATCCCATCATTCCTCACCCATCAAATCAACAATCCATATTGATAATGGAAATCCTAGATACAAATCCAACACCTAAGTAAAAAAAAATCTCAAATTTAATATCTCAAAGACCACGAGGGTTAGATTTGACAAGATTGACTGTCAGGGAGTTGCTAAGGTGATCTGAATTTCAATGTGATGAACGATAACAGGGATTTTAGATTCTTTCATACTCCAAGGGATAAGATATGCGATGGAAGCAATAGTTTTCTACAAAATGATCAGATGATTGAGAGATGGTTTAAAGGGTGTAAAAAATGAATGCTCCAAGACGAAGTTCAAAATGTCCTTGTATTTTTAGAGGATCTCATTTTTTACATATTTAGATACCTTTGAATTGATTAATTATGAGTTGAGAATCCCCATAGATGTCAAGGATTTGGATGTTGAGTAAGAAAAATGGTTTGAAGACCTAAGATGAGAGTTTCATACTTCGACCATATTTTTTATGCATTCGAAATTAAGCTTGTAGGAAATATGAATGGGATTTTCCCAAGGAGGGATGATAATAATGTCAGTGCCTCCCCCTTATCACACTTAGATATATCAAAGAAGTGTTTCATCTTAAGGGGATTGAACTCTTGATTAATGGAATTGAAATACTTGTTTGGAAAATTCTCGTGAGGAAGTTTCTTATCAAGAAGAGGGATGTCAGCTAATTGATTTGTGATAGCTTGGCCCTTGATTTATTTCTAGAGATGAATTCAAGCTAAAACTCAATCATGAGCATGATCCATCGAGTGATGCAATAACTATAATAAGCCTCAGAATGCATGGTCTTGAGAAGATGAAATCTATTGATGAACAAATGTCTTACATCCTCATCATCCGAATCAACCATAACATGTTGATCATAACATCCTAAAAACCATCAAATAACTCAATCAACAAATATCTGACCTTAAATCATGTATCAACCAATCACCTCCTAAATCATCATCTCCCAACCAACCCTATCCAAAATTTCCCCTTTTTAATATCCCTAATCCTCACTAGCATTGAATTCCTCTTTGAAGGAACCCGAATCATCTCAAACCACACTAGGTGACGTAATCAACATAAACCACTATCCCCACAAGCCAATTTCATTGACTTTTACCACCTTACTGACTTTGACGTAGACAAGGAGGACCTCATTTATGTCCTTACTAGTTTAGAAATCCAATCCCAAAACCACACAACCATCCCAGAACCCCAACCTCCAAATCCCCTATAAATCATCATGATCTAGACCTTCCTTCCATAAAAACTTATGTGAATAATCCACCACCATAAAATATCAACTCCTAAATCCCAATCATCATAAAACATCCAATTGAGTCCCATTCACATATCCAAAAAATCCCAACAACTAACCCAAAATTATTATCCACAACATCTCATCTTATTTTTTCTATCCTCATCATCTCAATCATACCAATCTGATCCTACAAAATTTCCCCTAACTATTCTCGACATCCCCTAATCCACCATCAATGCATACTTTAAGTCTATTTCATCTCCTCAATCACCTAAGCCCAATCCTATAAAAACTATCTCAACCACCGTGACTCTTAAGTCACACTCATCCCCTTCTAACCCATATCCTAAACCATCTAATATGGCTCCTACACCACCCTCATCCTCTTCATCCATACCTAATCATATCTTACCCCCTTCATGACCTCACCTAACACTATCATATCCTCTAATCTTATTTCATCTCCATCATCACCCAATCATAAAACATCTAACGTGACTCCTAAGTCACCAACTCCAAAACCTAAAAAAATCATATAAAAATCCTCTCCCCACTCCATATCCCACCCAATATAATGAGGATCCTATGCCACCTTCATCTACTTCATTCCCTAAGCTAACCAAATCTGATTTGGTTCCTACACCACACCCATCTCCCAACTTTCCTGCATCCCCAACATCACCCAAATATAATGTTACTCCCATATCACACCCATCAACCAAATATAATGTGCACCCCCATATCACACCCATCCCCCATTCATGTACATCTACTAATCCCAAATAATCTAATCCTAAGACTAAAACCATCTACCTCAAAACCACATACTCCTAACCTAGTTCCAAAAGCAAACAAATATACTCTTCCTTCAAGCCCTAAACCATCAAATTTATCCCCTAGGCCTAATCCATCGCCCTTCATCTTATAATCCAAAACAATATATCTAAATTATCAATCCAAATCAACCAAAACATCTCATAATCCACCTAATCATGCACCTTTACTTCCTACTCCCCAAAACCATTAAATACAAACACTTCACTCCTTTAGGAGAATCCTTGACCACCATCTTCCATCATCTAAATACCTTTAACATGATCATCCATCCCCTAATCAAATCACAAAATCAAAACCTTCCCAAACCATCATGTTATTGGGAACATGATTATTTTGAGTTTTATTGTACCCATGGACATTTGACCAATCGTTGCATGTAATTTGGGTCTTATGTCCAAATCGTCATTCACCAAGGGATTTTTATCCGCTTACCTCTTTATCCACCACCTTTGTATCCAAATCCTCTCCCTAACCATCATCCACCATTGAAATCCCACTCCACATCCAAACATCATCAACCATCCAAATCTCATTATCCCTCACTGACCAAAAAACCAAAACAAATCTCACCTCCCATCCTTTGTTAAGTACGACCTCTTAATGGATGAAAATTTGCAATCCCCAGTCTCATTATGACCAAAAGACATAACATTACCCATAAAATCATATCCTATGGCAAAAAATATGTTCACTAATATGAAACATCAAGGCAAAGGCTTAGGCATCATTGAACAAGGCATTCGTGAACCGATCTCCCTTTTTCAAAATCTAGGTCATTTACGATTAGGTTATAAACCTAACATTAACAAAATCCGTTCCACTACTCTATCACAACCCATTTCTACCACTCCTCTTGTTAATCCTACCATCTCAACCATTCAATTTAATCACAAATAATTTAATCCTACTATAAATACCAAACACCTAAAAAAGGATTAAGCACATAATGCATCACCTGTATACAAATGTTCTTTCCTTCCCACCCATCCTCCTTCCATTGAACATCAAAATTTCTTTGTATATAATCCATTCTTATCATAACAACAATTCATATACTCTTTTAATCCTTTCATTTGAAGATTTGTCTAGATTTCTCACACATGTAGTAATTCAATAGTACCTACTACATTTGTGTGGCTTTAGTCTATCATTACCTCCAACATTCAAACACAATTATCCTCTTAGAGATACACACACTTTAACACACTTAATAAACTTATGGTAAATACCCTTGGGTTCATATTTTTACAATCTAACTAATGTCATCTCCGCACTCAATTCCCTCCACTCATCAAACCACTAGTGATTTTTAACCCCTTAAGAGTTCTCAAGAGTGTGGAACTTATTTATGTAAAAAAAATTAAAATATATAATAGAAACAATCATATCAAATAAAATCCACTGCAAGACTCTCTCTAGGGGTGTTTCCAGCATCTCTACCGGGGCTATAGACACCTAGCTGGAAATAGAGAAATGTTGTGATAAGAATCAGATACATCTCCATTAGGGCTAGGGACACCTGGCTACCAGCAAAGAAATGTACGACTTATCCTTCTATTCACCCTCCATGCACCTATTTGACTTGATCACTCCCTATGCATTAGTTATTTTATCTTCACGTACAACCCATTAATTATTCACTTCAAATAGTAATTAACCATCACAATCACATGCACTTTGATCTCATAGATACATAGGGCTTGCATGTTGTCAACTATTGTTTAGACATTGGTCACACTTTTCTTTTATTCCAACTCTTACATTACAATGTATGTGCCAAAAGGCTCATATTTTGTTTATCACTGATGATATTTTCCTCCCATCCATCACATCCACATCCTTTTTCCCTTAGATCAAACATATGTGGGTATACGATGATTCGTTCCTTTTAATTCAATCCTTCTCATATCCCATTTCCGATGTCATCATCATGACTGGGGACAACCTTACTGCCATCCATTGGGAGCATCATCCATTTTATATACCTCTCACTTCTCATCCTACCCTACACCTTGGGGAAAATCAAACCCATTCATCCATCCACATAGGCCACCCTACTTTTCACTTTGGGGCACACCACATCTATCCCTCACTCTATCCCCCTATATCATCTTCCATATCCCCCATTTAATCATATACCACATCCCTCATCCTATCTATCTATCTCCCATACCACATCCCATCTAATCATAACATATCACCTAATATCTATCATATCCAGTCTATCCAATTTCTCTCAACACTTCCCTTTCATCCTACCTAAACATACTTTTGGAATTATAGTAGAAAGTCACATCCCACATTTCATTCCTTTGCATTACCCTATGAATTATCCCATCCTGAATCCTTTTTTCTTACCTTCCCCCCATCCCAAATGTAAATTGTCAACATCCAAACATCAAATAATCTACACATCCAAAATCCAAACATATAAAAATCCCAAAAATTTTAAAATTAAAAATTTCAAAAATATAAACATCCAATATCTAAAATCTAAAAATCCAAAAATCTAAATATCTAAACATTTAAAAAATCTACACAGAGATCACAAATTTACAAAAATTCAATGTGTGTGTTTGCTTTCGTGTCTACATTTACATTTTGGCTGATGATATGAGGTCCCTTGTGTTTTTTTTCTTTTACATAGTTCAATGATATGAGGACCATCTTTTTTGTAATAATTTTTCCAATGATATGAGGATAAGAGCATTTGGAAATATAATCATCATGGTATTTATACCTTAATGCATGTTGCTCTATGCCACATTCATAACACTACTAATGATGATAACAATGGGAAGTTTATGGTAGCACAACACCTTATATCATCATCTTTTAGCCTTATCATCATCTGCATCTAATCATCATCATCATCATCTAACTAACTATCTAACCTCCTCATCCTCCCATTGAATTAATCCTTTATCAATAAATCAAAATCTACATCTGAATCTTATCTTCTCACATCCAACATCTCAATCCTCACCCTAGCTAGGGAATCTTCTAACAACCTCTCATTAATAAAACTCGACCATCATCCCAATCCTCTCCTCATCAATGACCCATCATCCACATCAATCACAAAACAAATCCTTATTCTTTCATCCAAACATACTCAATCTCCTAATCCCCTAAATCTAATCAAACCTCAACCCTACCATCTTCAAATCAAGCATCCTTAAATATAAATCCCAAATATTCAATCCTCACCCCTTTAAAAATACATCCTATAATCCAAAATACTCAAAACCTAACCCCTTCTCTAGGGGATCTTCGAATCCAAAATATTCACCCTTTTCATACATTGTTGAATGGGGCATACCCTTTTCCAACATCAAATATATAGTAATCCTCTACACTCCTAGCTTTTAATCTTCTAATCCTACATCCCCATGAACCTCAACAATCCTTCTATATAATATCCTTAACCCCTTGATTGGGGCATCCTACAATCCAACCCCTTTCCTCAATATTCTAATCCTCTAATCCTAATCCTTTAAATCTATAGATATTCTAATCCTCTAATATTATTCCTCTAAATCCTCAAATCCTCTCCTACTCCTCTAATCCTCTCTCATATACTAACTTGACCCTCTCCTCTCTTCGAGTAGTTACCTGACTCATTCCTCTGCATCTAACCCATACATGGGGCATCATATCACTAACCTAACACCTTCTCTTCTTTTTCTTTGAACGTTCATTACTGCACAATAACCATTCAAAGAGGGGGAAAATGTAGACATCTAAAATGTCGACATGATTAATTATGATCAATCTATCCTGTAAATATCCCAACATCATGCATATAATAATTAATCGCAAGATTAATTATTATTATTTAATCCATTTTATCATTTTTACCCATTATCATTGATCACAGCATTCCATCATCAATCCTCTTAATTCATTATTTTATCCTATCTTATCATTAATCACTTTTATTTCATTATTATATCATATTATCCTATCATAATCCTTATTAATATTGTTTAGGAATATAATATTCCTACATCTACCTACACACCTACCCTACACATCCCTACACCTATCCCTTCCATATAATCTCACCCTAATCATATTTTTTCAACCTAATCTAATCCTAAAACTAATCACATGCTCCACCTCTAAATGTGGAGGCTTCTATTTCTAGAATCCTCTCTAACCTTCTCCTTCTATTGAATTTTTAATTCAATGGAAAGTTATTCCCTCCAAGAATTTTGAATTCAAATTCTAGAGTCTTCCACTCTAGAATCATCACATGTATTCTCCTCCCTTGATCCAAATCTAACTTGGTTTCATCTTATCCATTGAATACTATACCCCAAAACTATAAATTGAACTATCATCCTCCATGAGAGCATGAAATTAGAAATACATAACAAGCTATGTCATTTTATTTCATTAATCATCCATTTTATCCTCTTATCCAATCAATAAATCCATTCCTTCAATCCAATATATCATCCATCCATAATGTTCATCAAAAAATCCAAAGCCAATTAAGGGGAGAAGTTGCTTATGTGTCTCCACCAAAATTTCGAGCAACAAATAATCAATCAAGAGAAAATCCAACACAAAGGAGGATTTTTTCCACTTTTATGTAATTACAAGTATTTGTCTCTCTCCCCCTATCAATCCATTGCTCTATCTGATATTTTGTTTGAGAAGATTATATTAGGAGAACAGGTTGTTATTTTTTCTTGAATTCACTCACTAATCTTTTCTTACATTACAACAACAATAAGATGAATCATAAATGGAGAAGTGTGAGGTACTTATAGGAACATTTCTACAAATGTCAAATATAAAGAGGTGGTTAAAGTATTCACATTATCAATCCTCAGCGTGAATTTATATTTTTAAATATTGTTTTCAGGTTATTGTGGTTTTTATTGCTTTGCACACTTTAAAATAGTTGGAAGAAATATATTTTGAAAAATAGTATTTCACTTTGTAATGTAAAAATTAATATCAAAATATTGAATAATGATGTAGAACGGTAAATACATCTATAAGTATGTTGGTCAATAATTTTTCGTGTTGCAAATTATTGGTTTCTAACAATGGTCATAGGGTTAAGCCCCTCCTTCTTGTGTATAAGGAGACTCTTATTATTGAATTTAAACTAACAAACACTTGTGGGTGGCGATTAGGATTGGTATCACATAGGAATTATTCACTAAACATGTGGCAAAGTGATTATACATGGTATAAGGGAAGAATTATCATTGAAGAGAGGTAAAGGGGAGTTGGGGAAATAAGGATAGAGAGGGTTAATGTTTTGAGTAGGATTAAATAATCCACATAAAATAACTAGAGTAGGTACACATTCAATTAGAAGAACACAAAAATGCTAAAAAAAATAAGACTAACAAATAATAGACACAAAATTCTATTGATTCATGTATCAAAGGCACCGATACCTTTCTTAGTTTTACAAGATCGTCATGTTTACAAAGCTATAAATTAGAGAGAGAGTAGAGGAACATAGACAAGGAAAAATAGGAAATGCATCTTTTAATTCTTGATGTAGTAGTGGTAAATGTCAAAAACATACAATCAATCAATAGCTACCAACCTTTTGGAATAGAGAATCCATTCCAATTTATAGCATTAGAGATTGTCTTCTTATCTGCCCCCACATGAATTTTCACCTTCCCTCATCAATTGTCACCTTCCAAATTCCTAGCAAATAAAAATGAGATTTTTATTAATGGTGAAAAAGGACAATTACAATGTGGAATTCAAGGTCACTTAAGTGAATAACACAAAATAGGGAAAAATTCATTTTCAATGAGGAATTAGAATATAGAGAGAAGAAATAAGAGAGATAGAGAAGGGTTGACTAATCCGATTAAGATGAAAATTTTGTTGATTTGAAGCATGGTGATCACAATACCATCCTTCTTGAGGTACAATAACACTTCCATAATATTGAATGATTGTTTAGAATGATCGTTGTGAGACATTATAATGTGAGCCTAGGATGAATGCAAACATCACTCATGATGGTTCTTTCCTGACCTAATAATGAGATTGAGGATCACTTTCTTACTTCTTAGGTCTTTCATGTTTCACCGTAGTGATCATAAATCAAATCTATTGTGCTCAAACCTTGTGATACTTATTGTTCCCTTACTGAAATGAATATTCATCATGCATGTGAATAGATTAAACATCTTGTAAATATGATGCTCCGAATTAACATCATCACTTTCATACCTTTCATGGATCCAGAATATTATTTGAATATTAGGATTCCTTTTCCTAATAGTATGAATTATATATGAATGTAACTTGAAGGAATGAATGAGAATTAGTTCCATGTTCTTGTCCTCCAAATTGCACTAAAACACTAAAATTCCACCCCCTCTAACTTGTAAGATGTGAGCTCATTATCAAACCTAGATCAAGTGCTTAGAAACACTTGTCGAAGGTATGAATTTATTAAGATGACCTCCATCCTCTCTCATGGTGATATTCTCTCATCATGCTCTGTCATGATCATCCTCTTGATGAATTTTAATTTCAATTGAGCTCTTGATTCTTTTCCAAACTATGCACCAACTTCATGTTTTCCTAATTTCACCCATTGTCCAAGTGACTTTATTTTGCACACAGTGATTTAAGTATTATTCATTCCTCATCATAGTGTTATTTATTTAATTTCTCTTTCATGAATTACTTTGATCAGGATGGCCCCCTTCTGTCACAATTGGAATAAGTTAGATCATCCACCCTTTTGCATCAGGAATGTGCCTTACATGAATTACCTTTGGAATAATTATTTCATATCCTACAGGGGTTTTATTTCATTTTTGTGCTAAAATAAACCTTATTTGATTTGAAATGATCGAAACAAATCAATTAGATAAGAAAAATGGAAGTTTACAATGCTTTTAAGCTCAATTTTAGGACTTATTATTTTTAGTAGGTCCTGGTAGGACTACTATTTTTAGCAAATTTTCAATGTTTTCACTTCCTGATGCTTCTTTCTCATTAGAAATTCCAAGAATACTTAGGATTATCCTTTGATTAAAACTTACTATATTTGGACATGCCTTGCCATGAAAACATGATATTGTTAGTACGTACACCGAAAAGTGACAGATTGTAGTGAAAATAGTCTTAAAATTATGGGTTTTATTCCAAGATTCCTGCACTCAATTTTCAGATGATTCCCTCATCTAAATGAGTGGCAAAATGATATTTTCATCAAAGGGGGATAGAATACTAATAAAAACTTATTACTCCATATATCATAAAATTAACCACCTTATCAGTGCAAGAAAATAACTGAAATGAAATTAGATTGTTTGAGGATCATTCTCTCTAAGTTTAAGGGATTTTATCCAGTCATATCTTCAAAAAATGTAAAATTATCTGAAGAGGACATAATTATAAGAGGAAACTCAATCTTCATTTTCCTTAAAAATAAGACACCTCATTATCGAAGACATGGTTCCGATGAGATTATATTTTCAAGGATCATTAACTCAAAGTATCATAAGATTTCACATGTTGGATCTCTATAGAATGAAAGAACTTTTTTTGTTTCCATTTAGTTGCTATGGTATGACATCCATTAATTGAGGTTGAGGATTGTTTCAACAGTAATTTCATGAAAATTGATAACTTTGTAGTGAAAATGAGTTATAAATGAGTTTTGGTGAGGTTTTAACTCATCTTGTTAATTGTTCTTTGACCCACAGTTGAAGTTTAGTTTAAAGGTGGTTAAAATATGGTAAAATTGTTAAAATTGTGATAATAGGGGAATATAAGTGTGCCTTAGAGTAGTATTATGATAATTTTTGGAATGGGGGGGAGGTCAATGAGATGAGGGGACTCGAAAAAAGCACTTACGAAGCTCGGTGAGGTCACATGGGGGTCAAGGAGCTTCAAATTGGGACATAGAATTTTGCCCATGGTGAGGGAGTGAGACTACACTTTTGTGTCCCTTATGTCCTCCTTGCACTATCGGGGAAAACATGACAAATGAGACAAATGAGAAACACAATGTAGAAAATTAGGCCCTGGGGAGGAGAATTATGGTGTGATTTTTTGTCCCTAATGTTCCTTTTTTCCAAAGGGGATAATTGGGACACACAGAAGTGAAACACACACCTAGGACATGAATGAAAAGCCATTTTTGAATTACATGTCCATAAATAGGTAGGAAACTTACCTTTTTCACCTCGAAGGATTATAATAATGTTTTGGGGTAAAATATAATATGATTTTGACTCAAAAACACATTATAAGATCAATGGAACAACATCTAGAACTTAAAGATTCTTGAAATTTAAAATGTAGGCCCAATTTTGTTTGGAACAAGAAGCCTGGGTAATTGTACTATTTGAAAATGATTCATGAAACCTTCAAACCTCAGATAACAATTTATTTTTCCAAATTATAGATAATTCATATATATTTTCAATACCTATTTTATTTCCTCCTAACTCCTTAAGGATTGCCTAGAATCATCCATATAATTCAAGTTTTCCAATTAGGGTGTTTGTTCCTTGCACATAGGAAGCCCGATGTTGAGCAAATTGTCCCTGAATGAAAAATTATTTCCTAAATCTTCCTAAATTTCTTCCAAAAGCTTCAAGTATATCTGACACTACCATTGGATGCTTAATATATTTTATGAACTCTCCCTGTAGGGTGTATACAGGCTCCAAAATGACCAAAATTGGTCTTTCTAGGTTTCCAAGAAGACGAGTCTTTCATTGAATCTAACTAAAATAACATATCACCTTGAGTAATCTTATCTGACACATGGAAATATACTTAATTAACTTGTTATAAATTTCCTCTGAGATTATATGGGGGTGATACAAAATGTAGGTTTCTAGAGGAAGGATGCACGGTGACCAAGAGGAAATGTTTCACTTAGGGACTTAGTTGTCATGATTTTATTTTTTTAACTTTCATACTATATTTTGCATTAAAACTTATAGATCTAGCTTGGTGAGATTGTAATGTAAGGGGAAATAGAGAACCTTAGGCATATAATGGGATATTACACCATTTTTTTTTAAATTGGGTTACAGAGTCATTACACTAAACAATAAGAAAAGCTATGAACACAACCAACACACAACAAGGAAAGGAAACACAAAATGGGAAGGGAAACAAAAAAATGGAAACATCCTAAACCACCTATGTTACATGTAAGGACAACCTATTTTCATTGAAACACCAATTCTTACTAAATTCTTACTCATACATGGGTATCATTAAATGCCTTTCTTATGCAAATCCATTGACAGACTCATTGAAATATGAACCCTTTTTTAATATCTTGAGAAATCTTGCATCATGGTTTTGGTGAGTAAGGATACATTTAGTCAATCCATTTCCTTCTTCATTTAGACACATTTTTCCTTATGCTCATTGATTCCCAAGATCATACCAGTTGTTGATTTTCCTTCACTTCTATAAGAACGAGTCTTGATCATCCTACATTTATTATTCTCACACAGAATCTTCATGATATTTTATATGAATTTATTCTTTGTTTTCCATCTGCTTCATGACCACCATTTTCATGATTTGATTATCAACATATGTTTTAGGGTTTTCAACACTATGAAAAGGCTATTGATGCCTTAAGTTTCTCAATTACTCCAAGAAACCTTCTTTTAAGCACACCGACTGTTTCTTGACTTGCTTCTCTATATAGTATGGTGTGTATATTTCTTCATTATATTATAAATATAATGAGCACAAGGTTGGGCATACAACATTGAAATCATCATGTTGTCCATCTTGTCTATTTTGATCTTCAAAATCCATCTTCAAGATGAAAACATCATTTCCTTGAGGGGAGTCAAAATTGCACGATGAAAGCATATTCATGATCATACATTCATTGTTGAGAAGGTTTTCATTTTGAAAAAAATCATCCTTGGGAGAAAGAACCATTCCATCTATCAACTCTTCATTGAGAAGGTTTTCATCCTCATGAAAGGGGAATAAGCACAAGATTGGGGCTAAAATATTTAGATTATCATTTTCCCAAACTTGAACACCATGAACTAGGGATATGGTTTCCATAAATAATCCATCATCTTCTTGATTAGATTCAACTTTGATAAGATGAAGCATTTTTTCTCTTGTAATATTCATTATCTCCCTAATAAGAAAGAGAAAGCTTCATATTCACAATCATACTTATTGACAAAATATTCATTATGAGTTTTAAAAAATGATTGGAAACATTGGACACACCTGTAAAAAATTTGTTTTCCATCATTTTGCATTCATTACCCACATTTCTCATTACCTCGGGGTTTCTTTGTTACAATTAAATACTTTCAAGACCATCATCACCATTAAGTAGAGAAACTATGTTCATGCTCACATTGGGAAGTACATGCTTTTAAATTCTAATTCCATCAAGTCATGATGTTGTTGTATGACTGGATCTATGACACTCAGATATTCTTCCATCAACATGGGAAGCTCAAAATATTATTCCGAAGCTATGGAAAACTTATAAGCCCTTGAATTTTGAAATAGGATATCCACTATTGAATAATATAGTCTCTAAACAGTGTATTTCATTTTCTTGACGGGGATGAGTTTCTTCATCTTTCCATTGACCATAATGGTGGAATGCGACCAATTCATTTGTATATATCCCCCAAATTCATGATAGAATATTTGGATTATTGAAATACCACGTGAGGTGGGCATGTCCTCTATAATAATTTTCATTGTGATCTTCTTGTCACAAAAATCTACAAATGCTACTTGAGTATCCTTGACCTTCCCAACAAGAGGTAATTTTTTTATGGATTAATAAAGGCCATTAGTAGGAAAGAGAGAGAGAGAGAGGCCAAGGGATTTAACAACCTTTATAGGCATGGCATTGTCAAATGCACCAGAGTAAATAATGTAATTATTTAGTTTGTATCCATTCATCAACAATGCTAGATAGAAAGGTTCAATTTTCCCAGACGTGGAGGGTGTGGAAATAATATGGTTCTGAGAAGGAGTGGTATGAGGAGTGGGAGGTAGTTCTATGACAATGGAATTTTTGGAACATGAAACTAAACTACTTCCTTTGATAAATAGGACAAACCTATCAATTTGCTTGGGATGAGTATGCAAGTATTTAAACTCAGAAATATTTTTATTTATTTATTACAGTGGCAAATTATGTCAAAAGGAAAAGAAGTTGTAGGCACATCAAGAACTATGAAATAGTTTACATGATTAGGATTATCATTTTTAGGATCAACATAGATAGAAACTGATTTTACAAGAGGAGATGAATAAGAATTTCCCAAAGAGGAAGAAGAATTTTTGACTGAGGTAGTCTTTGGGATTATTCTTAGTTGTTCCTGTAGAAGCATACTTTGAAGATCCTCTTTTCATTGTTGTTTTTCATAGAGCCATCATTTAAGGATCTAAATGGTTATCTTAAGAAGTAGAAGAGGAGGATCCTTTCTCTATTTGTGATCATGTGAACATTTCATATGAGTAGCTATCTATGGATTATTCAAATTCCTCATTTGGTGAGTACTCAAAATACCTAATCCTAGAACATTCATCTTACTCTTCTTCTTAATTTTGGATTCAGTAATTTATTCTCCTTCGTCTTCATCGGTTCCACATGTAGCATTAACTGGTGGAGATTTCAAGGAAAGCCTTGGGGGTGCTCCTGCAATCTGATTTTTGTTCCAGTTTTTTATGATGCATGTTAGGTAACTTCATTCTTCAACATTGTCAAATCATTGGCCAAATTTTGTAGAAATGGATTTGCTCTTTCATCTTTGGAAATTTGGGCCTTATCCTTCATTGAATGATTTTTTATCTTCCCTGACATGATCAAGTCATCTTCCACTCCAATTGTAAATAAAAAATCATGCACATATTACTATTTTACTATACCACTAAGCATGTTTTTATATACATGGATCTTAAGTAAGAAAAAATATTCACTCGTGACACACTCCCTAGTCCATTTGTTTGATTTGGTTGTTTCTATTGTCTTTCTCTCTCACATATGTCACTTCTATACCTAGTTCTGACCAGGTCACAGGGATCCTTGTTTTTCATTCTTCTCACATTTGTCATCAGTTATCCTAGGACTCCAACTCCCACGCACTCCTTTCCACCATGGGTACTCTCATCCTCTTTATTATTATTCACATTTTTGACAATTTTGGTCAGCGTTTTTAGTTTTCTTACTCCTATCCCGAGGTCCTAGTTTGCATGTCATTTCAATAGTGTTGAAATTTAGAAAAGGTATCCCTATATATACACAACATACATACTATTATAAGGGAGGGAAATTCTAAAGGGCAAGCATATATATACTATCAATGGGACTACATTTTTAGGCTAAATACTCTCCATAGGAAGGGTAAGTTATGAATTCCATCTCACACATTTACATTCTATCTAGCTATAGCCCACTATCTTAGCTTCATTAGTGCAAGGGAAACCTAAGGACACTATTTCACACACAAGCACTCAAAACTACATGGATTCTGGAATGTTATGTAGCACTCGGTCATAAGTGAACCCTTCGGATGACCACCAAGGTCAATCTAACTTCACATATTTCATTTTATATCCTAAATTGATATGTTTGTGAGATTATGTGAGTAGTTGGGGTTTGTGTTGCAGGTTACAAGTAACTTGTAAATCCAAGTGTGAATATCAAGAAATTAATAGGAAATTACAGTGAAACCCTAGAGACATAGGCAAAATCATATTCTAACCCTTTGCATAGTCACAAGCACCTACAAAAGGTCTTTAGTGCCCAAGAACCCTCACCCTAGCCTAGGTACCCATGTCCATCTCTATTTGTATACTCTATAATTGGTATCATGCATTTCTGACACTATTCCTACCCTGTTCATCAGTTACTCCTATTCAGATCTACTTCGTATGAAAATCAAATAAGTTCCCTATCTCTCTCATTTACTTATACATTTGCATATTTAGAGTACTTATCATTTGTATTCTATTGTATATTATCATAATGACTTTGAAATTAGATTTTATAAACATATTTTTATTAAATAACTAGTGAATAGTTCTTGAGAATAGTCCAAATTGTTTGGTTGAGATCTTTGTAGTATGAAACTAAATTTAGTAAACTAGGCATTCACAAAGAACCTTTTTTGATTATCTGCAGTAGGACGAGTAATAGTGGGAATATTTTTTATCAACTTATTGAAATTTACTACAAATTATGTCATGGACTCTTGCGGTTTTTTCTTTATCCAAATTATTTAAGCAAGGAGGGCATGATCATCTTTTGCAATCTTGAATATTTCTTTAAACCCAGTTTTCATATCCACCCAATCACTAATTGAGCATGATGGAAAGTAGTAAAACCAGTCTGTAGTGGCGTCTAATAATGATTCCACAAATAACTACATGGAAACATCTTAGTGTTACACTCCAAAAATGCCACAAGATATGATGAAAAATTTGATATGATCATCTGTTATTACTTTCCATCACTATAGAATTTATTAAATTTATTTCTTAATCCTTTTGGAAGTTTATGAAGTGGTGGAACCAAGGCCAACTAACTAGTATTCTATCCTCATGGCAGAGGTATAAACATTATTTCTTCTTCTTCCTTTGGTTCTTATTGTCTTTCTTCTTCATGGTTAATGAGGAATAATGGTTCAATCAACTGCTACTGCAGTGTGATCTTCAAGTGAGTATTCAAGAACTTGTTCAAAGATTTTTATGGCTGTAAGAATGAAGTATTCTTCTTCTTATGGCTCAAACATAGGATTATGAAATATTGCACTTCCTCCTACCTGATATTTTCTACTAAATTTTCATTCTACCAATTTTTCTCAGAGTATTAGAAAAGAAAAAATCTAGAAGAATGCAAAGTTATCACTAAGGATTTTGAATATTTAGACAACATTTTTCGATATATTTCAGTTTTTTGAATTTTTGAGGATTTTTAAATATCTAATTTTTTTAAATTTTCAAATATCTTTTATTGGTGCACAAAGGGAAGATCTTCCACAGTAGAGTCACCATAAACTGTTGGTGAAATAATTTATCATGTCGCAAAATTATTGTTTTCCACCAACGGTAAAGGGGCTAAGCCCCTCCTAGTTGTGTATGGGAAAGCTCACATTATTGAATTAAAAGTAACTAACAGAATTGTGGGTGGTTGTTAGGAAGGGGATCACATAGGTATTTTCCACTAAACAGGTTGTAAAGTGATTGTATAAGGCACAAGGCAAGAATTTACAGTGAAGAGAGGTAAAGGGGAGTTTGGTAAATAAGGAGAGAGATGTTTACTGTTGTGAGTAGGCTTACATAATTCACATATAATAACTAGATTAGGTCCACATTAAACTAAAAGATCAATAAAATTCTAAAAATGATAATACTAATAAATCATAGATCCACAAAGTTCTATTGATTCATTTATTAAAGGCACCGATACCTTTCTTGGCTTTACAAGATCATCATGTTTACGAAATTTTAAATTAGAGAGAGAGACATAGTATATGAACATAGATAGGGAAGTAGAAGAAATGGACCTTTCATTATTTAATGTAGTAGTGGTAAATCTCAACAACATACAATCAATCAACAACTCCCAACCTTTTGGAATGGATAAGGCATTCCAATTTATAGCATTACAAATTGTCTTCTCAAATCCTCCAACATGACTTTTCACCTTCCCTCATCACTTTGTGACATTTAACATTGCTATGAAACAAAATTGATCATTTTTCTTATTAATGAAAAAGGGCCCTTACAATGTTGAATTGAAGGTCACTTAAGTGAATAAGAAAAAATAGGGAAAAAATAAAATTTCAATAAGGAATTAGAATATAGAGAGAGAAGAAAGAAGAGAGAGAGAAGGGTTGACCAATCTGATGAAGATGAAGAATTTTCAGATTTGAAGCACAGTGATCAAAATATCCTCCTTCTTGAGGTGTAAGAACACTCCATAATAATAATTGAGTGTTTAGAAACACTGTTGTGAAACATTATAATGCGATCCTGGGATGATTACATGAATCAATCATGATGAATCTTTCCTAGCCTAATAATTAGATTGAGGATTGATTTCTTACTTCTTAGGATTTCATGTTTCACCTTAGTGATCAAAATCAATTCTACAATGTTCTAACCTCGTGATACGTATTTTTACCTTACTAAAATGTATCTTCATCATGTGGGTGAAAATATTTCCCTTTCTTGTAAATATGATGCTCCAAATGAAGATAATCACCTTCCTACTTTTCCTTGCTCCATAATCCTCTTTGAATAGAATCAAATCATACACCTCCTACTCACATATTTCTCATGGGAATAGATTATTTTTCATTTCTTCACACATGATGGTCTCGGATTCATTAGTATCTTGGAATAGTTCATTTTGTTTGGTTCCTTGAAGAAGGTTTGAAATGGAAGAGTTAAGACATTAGTATAACCAACTCACTCTGTGAGTATCACATTTCATCTTTGAACATGATGAATCCTTCAAAAATAGCTTTCCTAACCAAGATGTCACATGGGTAAAAAACTATTTATGGTGTTTGGACACATTCTAGCCAAATTTGTCCTCACGGAAATATGATTTATTTTCCTAATATAAATAATGACACCTAAATGGAATTTAAAGGAATGAATTTGAATCGGTTGTATGTTCTTTTCCTCCACACTACAGTAAAACACTACAAATTTGACCTCCTTTGATTTTCAAGATGTGAGATCATTATAAATCATGGATCAATATTTTTAAAAAAACTTCTTGATATATGCACTACTTGATAAAAGGAACGATAAGAATATTGTCCCAAGCCGCGATCTCAAATGATAATAGCACACCACAATAGATTTGTAAAACAGAAGAGCTAAAATACCAAATATGGAAATCCATCATAATTCATAATGCTCAATACATTACAATAGAATGACTTGAATTATTCAATAAGAAAGATGTACATATAAGAGGAGGGAAGTGTAAATACTACCTAAATCAGTGGTGAAGAACTCCCACTAATTGATATTGGTAGTTAAGTTAATTCCAAAAGACTAGTAAGCTAACTCCACATAACTGAGAAGCTAACTCAACACAACTAGTAAGCTAACTCCACACAACTAGTACACCTAAGCAAGCTAACCCAACAAGTGTAGGGCTAACACAAGTGTAAAAATTATCCTAATAAATAAATAAAAGATAAATAATAACCTACACTAACACCCTCCCGTAAACATATCTTAGGTGGGCAAAAAATAAGGTGGGTCCTGGAAACAAGGCTTGATGAGGTACCCACGTACAATAACTGGGAAAATTAGACACCACAAGGTACTCAAAACTAGTAATAACAAAGTAGAGAGAAAAATACTGCTATAATATATCCTTAGAAGATCAGCTCCAAAAACTCGTATAATGCTGAAGAAGTGTGGTGTGCACTGTGGTATGAATCCACTGCTTGATAATAGAACTCAAAGACAACTGACACTGGACTTCACCATAATAGCTCCATGCAAGGAGATTGTCAATGGAGTGATGTCAAAAGTGCAAAAAAAAAACACCAAATATAATTTTATCAACTGGTACAAATAGGTGTGCCACGATCCAAGAACAACCAAGGCAACAAGGCAAGGACACGAAACCCAAATAAATAGGAGTGTCACAATCCAAGAAAAGCTAAGGTAACAAGGCAAGGACACGAAACACGAAGAAGAAGTATCAACACGTAAAAAGGAAAGGACACGAAACCCAAAGAATGAGTATCAACGCCATACTCTCCCATACTACTGAATGGGTAGAGTGACACTATAGATCTGTATGAGTTTCCAAAATCAACTACTCGAACACTAACAAACTAACACTGGGCTTCACCAGAATAGCTCCCCCACAATAGAGGCTTTCAACATGCCAAAAAATCAAGTGTCGAAAATACAGATCCAGAATATATCAACAAAAATGAGAGATATAAATGCATATACCCATAGATACAAGAATGCAACTCCCAAAATTTGAGGACGTTGGGCTCAACTGAAATTATGTCCACAAGTGATTACAACACCCTCCTGAATTTGACACTTTATAATTGAGTGCATGTAAACATTCAATGAGAAAAACACATTTTAAATTTGAAATATGTGTCTTAAAATGTCACAAATGCATAGATCTTCAAAAATTACACAATTTCAAAAAAAAGATCACCTTAATCTGAGTTACAGATCAAAAGTTATGAGCTCTAGAAGGTTTTTCTACTAAAATAATATTTTAATGCTGGTCTTTTTTTAAAAAAGGTACACGTGACACCTAAATGTCCAAAGGGTAAAAGAATGCATCCACACGATAAAGGATTTAGACCAAAGGATAAAATCTTGTGCCCAAACCCTAAAATGTCTAGAGGGTACATGTCAATATCCAAGGGATAAAAGAATGTACCCACAAGGTACAAATCTTCGTCTAGTGGATAAAAGACCACATCCAAAACAGAAATATCCAGAGGGTAAAAGAATGCATCTGTAAGGTACATGCTTATATCCAATGGATAAAAGAATGCACCCAGAGGGTACAGATCCGCGTCCAGTGGATAAAAGATTGCATCCAAAATAGAAATATCCATAGGTTAAAAGAAAGCATCCAGAAGGTACACATGTATATCTAATGTATAAAAGAATGCACCTAAAGGGTACATATATGTGCCTAGTGGATAAAAGACTACATCCAAAATAGAAATATCCATAGGATAAAATAATGCATCTGAAAGGTACACGCTTATATCCAATGGATAAAAGAATGCACCCAAAAAGTACAATTGTTAATGCAAACTTTGACTGCAAATATCTCTTTTTCTGGCACCAGTATTAAAAAATAGAGAGAAACCCCAAAATTTTCTCAAAAAATATAGAAAGCTGATATAATTTGAGTCAAAAAATATGTCTGTACATAATTGTACAGATTTTTGAGAAATGTGCCAAAAACCCCCTTAAAATGTCCACATTTGACCGTCTCAAAACATGGTCGAGTTTATAGTCAGTTATAGGGTTTTGGCACCTTCAAAATCTAATGGCACACTCCTTTTTGCATAAAAATGCATGCTACAGAAAAGTGTTAACAAATTATGAATACATGAAAATAATAAACCCTTGCTTGCAAAGAAAAACTTACAGATGGATGTCTACATCATCTATCACTCTGATACCATGAAAGGAATGATAAGAAGATTGTTCCAAGACATGATCTTAGATGATAATAGCACACCACATTAGATTTTCAAAACAGAAGAGCTAAAATACCATATATGGAAATCCATCATAATCCATAATGCTCAATACATTACAATAGACTGACTTGAATTATTCAATAAGAAAGATGTACATATAAGAGGAGGGAAGTGTAACTACTACCTAAATCAGTGGTGAAGAACTCCTACTAACTAATACTGGTAGTTAAGTTAACTCCAAAAGACTAGTAAGCTAACTCCACATAACTGAGAAGCTAACTCAACACAACTAGTAAGCTAACTCCACACAACTAGTACACCTAAGCAAGTTAACCCAACAAGTGTAGGGCTAACAAAAGTGTAAGAATTATCCTGATAAATAAATAAAAGGATAAATAATAACCTACACTAACACTTAATATGACCTCCTTCCTCACTCACAATGATATTCTCTCATCATACTTATGATGGTCATCCTCTTGATGACTTTGAATTTCAATGGAGCTCTTGATTCTTTTTAAAACTCTGCACAAACTTAATGGTTTTCTTGATTTTACACGTTGTTCATGTGATTATATTTTACACATGGTGATTTACTATGATTCATTCCTCAACGTAGTTTGATTCATATTATGTTCATTTTATGAATGAATTTGATCAAGATGACTCTCTTCTGTCACAATTGGAATAAGGTAGGTCCTCCACCCTCTTGCATCGGATTGTGCCTTTCTAAAATTTTCTCTTGAATGATTCTTTGAGAGCATATGACGTGGGTTTATTTCCTTTTTGGGCCACAAGGCACCTTTCTAGAATTTTAATGATGGAAAAAATCAATGAGATAATAAAAATGGGAGTTACCACAAAAATTGATCTCAATTCCAAGACAGTATTTCTAGTAGTTCTTGAAGGGACTGCTATTTTTATTAAATTTTAACTGTTTTCACTTCCTAATTATTCTTGATCATTAAGAATGCTAAGCTGGGGGTAGAGGGGACAATTAGGAATTTTGGGATGTAAAATTACACCTATAGTGAGGGATTGAGGCCCCACTTTTGTGTCCCTTATGTCTTCATTGCACTATGGGGGAAAATGGGACAAACGAGACAAATGGGACACACATGACAAAAAAATGGTATTAGGGAGGAGGATGAGGGTGCACTTTTGTGTCCCTTATGTCCCCCTTGTCCCCAAGGGGAAAATTGGGACACAAGGAAGTGAAAAGAGCACCTAGGACAAGAATGGAAAGCCAAATTTACAATAAATGTCCAGTATTAGCTAGGAAATTTTATTTTTTCACCACAGAGGGTTAGAATAATCTTTTGCACTTAAATATTATATTATTTTAGCTTCAAAAGACATTATAAGCTAAATGGAATAAGTTTTATAAATTTATTATTCCTAAAGTTAAAAGTTTAGGCCCATTTTTGTTCAGAACAGCGAGGGGCAACTGTATTATTTTCAAATGCTTCATGAAACATTCAAGACTTAAATAAAAATTGATGAACTTCAAAATTTTATATAATTACCATAGATTTCGAGTTCCTATTTTATTTCCTCAAAATTCCTTATGTATATCCTAAAATCATCCAGAGATATCAGGTTTCACAATTAAGGTGTTTGTTCCATGCACTAAGAAAACTCGTTGTTGAGCAGATTCTTCGTTGAATGAGAAATTATATCCTAACAAAAAAAGAAGGATGTAATATGGGGAGTCATATTGACACAAGCGGTTACCTGATAGAGTGAAATTTTTACCAAGCACTACATTACATCTCAGACTCCATGTAGTTCTTGTGATTGTGTGCAAGAATGGCACCCTAGGATGCCCTTGTGCAAGTGCACTTGAAAGTGAGTTATAGCTAGAATGTAGCAATATAGTAGAATTTTTGGATGGAATAGAATGAATTTCCCCTTCCTATGTAGTGTATGAAGAGTTACTGCAAAATGTTTCCCTTGAATGGATGTTAGATCAATGCTTTAGAGTGCTTTAAGTGCCTTTTTGGATGCAAGGTTAGGTGATGATAATAATGCTTAGTGCTTGGTACTTTTCTAAAAACATAACTATGTATTTATATGATTCCCTTGTTTGAATTTCATAATTGAAAACTAAAAGGATGACCTGGATAAGTGAAAACGACTCCCAAAATATAAAAGAGACACCAAAAAATGAGTAAATATAAAAAGGGTCAGGGGCACCCAGATGGAGCAAGAGCACTCGGGTGTTGGTGTCATGGATGGGTGCTGGTGTCTGAAACCCTTAAGTATAAACACGTAAACTTTTGAATCAGCTATTGGGTGCATAATACCAAAGAGAAAATAAGAAACAAAACAAAGAGGCCAAATAATATAATCAATTGTACTAGTTTTCATGCTTAGGAATAATGTAAATGCTAGTATGTTTTTAGGATCTAGAAATGTACCCAAGTGCATGATTTTGATTGCTTCTAAAATATTCAAGAAACTGTAACACCAACTTTGGATTCTTAATATATGTTCTAAACTCTCCTGAACAATGTATACAGGCTCCAAAATGACCAGAAATAGTCTTTCTATGTTTCCAGGAAGATTAGTCTTTCCTTGAATATGACTAAAATTACATATCACCTTAAGTACTATTACTTTCACATGGAAACATACTTAATGAAAATTTTAGAATTTTCCTATGATCTTGGATAGGGGTGAGACTATATGCAGGATGGCCAAAGGAAGGATGCATGATGACCAAGAGGCAAGGTTTCATTTAGGGGCTTAGTTGTCATGCTTTAAGTTTTTTCAATTTTCATGATAATAAAGTACATAAGATACAAAGGCTTAAATCATGACATAAGATAACAATTGACCAAACAAATATTGATAGTACAATACAAGTAATTAAGGTTAGGATTTTAGAAAGATTGCATTATTCTATAGGCTTTAGAGATGTGACAATGATTTGAAATAAGGTAGGTGAGGTGTGTAGAGTTTTTTCATATTTCTTGTAAATTTTAGGAATATTGAAATGTGTACATGGAATATTATCACTGAAAAATATTATTGCTTAAATCTAAGTAGGTTAAATTTGCGAGAGTGGAAATTTGTTGAGGTATGTTACCTCTTATCATGTTGTGTGATAAATACAAGTTAGTGAGTTTGGCAGAAAGGTGGTGTATCGATAAAGGGAAATTACTAATTAGACATATTCTGCAACACACATATCACTTCCAACAGGGATAAATTTTCAAGATTACTCTATACAAATCCATTTTGTCACTAACTTGATGATTGGATTGTAGAAAAACCTTGTGAAAAAAATTCAACTTACCCAACTCGATTAACACTAGACTCCACTCATTTGGTTCATGTTCAGTGAAAGTAATGTGAGATTGGAACAATTTGTAATGGAACTTTGTATATTTACACTAAGACGATTTTCCCATAAATGAAGGAATCACAAATTTTATGCAGTCTCGATCATAGTTCCTAATGAAGTGCTACCTTACACCATGCAACCCATAACAAAGTTATATCTCAACAACGTAAGATCTCAAACATAACTCTTTAACAAGAAATCAAGGAATATTATTATATTAATTGTAAATAAATATTACAAGATTAATAAAAAATGATACAACAATCTAATTATAATATTGTAACAAGACTATACAATAATTCATATAAGAATTCCACTTCGAGGCCTATCCTAAGCTTGGACACTCTTCAAATATTTTACCATACCAAACTGTATTGATTTGGAAATATTGAACTAGATACATTCCCACACCATAGGATGTATTCCTTGTTCATTCCTTTGCTCTCTATATAATCTTTCATCCCCTTCTACTTATAAAATTTGTAGAATCCTTGGACAAAAGAGTAAAGATGCTTCTTGTAAGTGAATATACCTTGTATAATATTCCTCATATAACTTCAAATTTCCATTGATATGTTCTTAAATTTTTTTCTATTAGATCGAGGTCAATAAGGTCACTTGGTTGTCCCCTAGTCTATCGTAAATTAAATAATAGATTCCCTTTTCATTCCTCTCTTATAACTTCCAAACTTACACCCTCTTCTACTTATAGAATTCATAAAATAATTTGACACGAGAGGAAATTTTGAAGTTAGAAGTAAAGATGCCTCGATAAATATTCCTCATATCACTTGAAATTGTAACTAATATATTCTTGATGTTTTCCTCCATTGGATTTAGTGTGGAATGGTTATAGACATAATATAATGACAAGTGTAAAAGTTACAGTTGTAATATCTATGGTTGTAACTATTACAATTATAGATCTTACGACCATAAGTATCCAATATCATCTATGTGGCACAGTTGCGGCGATAAAAATTGACATCAAATGTTATAGGCCAATTTTAACCAAATAAGAGTCACTTTGGCTCTTCACAAAATGGGTTTTTAGGTACTTCAAAAATAAAAAGATAAAAAAATATGGGTATTGTATCCCTCATTTTGTAGTACTTAATTCTTTATTTTTACAATTTAGCCATTTTTTATATGTTAGATTTTCAATGACATAGGTATTGATTTTTATTTTTACACCTTTGTAAGACACACGATTGAAAATGTTAATATAAATTAATATTTTAAAAAAATGGTTTTAGAAAAAAGTTAGCTTTGACACAACCATATTTTGTCTCCCTCCAACTATACTACTTATTTTGGCATATTGAATGTCAAACAAATAAAATGTTAAATATGTATAAGTTTTCTTTAACTATATATATATATATATTATATATATATATATATAATATATATATATATATATATATATTGCCCTATAATATTTAAAATATACTATATTTTTAAAAATTATTGTTTTAATATTTATTTTCCAATATCGTAAGTGAGTGTGTGAAATTATCACCGAATATGCTAGTTTGCACAAATAATCTAGTGTTTTGCACACACGCACATGCACATAGACACACAACATTAAAAATATTACATTTGATCTATTTACACCATTATAAAAAAATTAATTGATGTTTCACTTGTCATCACTCCAACATATGTAAACTCTTATTTTTAAGAAAATACATGTCACTTGTCTATATAAAAGTGTACTAGATTACTATGCACTCACCCAATTGTAAATGTTACATTCAAATTTATTGATTTATGATATAGTGTGTGGGATTTAATGAATTTTTCACATCAAGTGCCCTAATAATAATGGAGTGATAATACATGCCCCTAACAAAATTATCAGTTTTTTATTGTTGTTTTAAAAAATGTATCTTACTTATATGGGTTCGAGGGGTGGACACCATATCCTAGAGATCGATGTAGAATTCATTGAAAGCAAGTGAGGGTATTTGAGCCTTAAAGTAGATAAATAGGGTTGGGAATTAGACTTTCCATAGTTGAGGTTACAAAAAGTACTATTAAGTGTTATTAAGGGAATATAATAGTTCTAATCACGTTCTTTGTTCATACTATAAATTTTAAGGATTTTGTTTCAATTTACTATCTAGATAATTACTTTACATCAAGCCTAGAATTTGATGATTTGTGGACTGGTTTTTCATATTTTAATCGTAATTTATAATTTTAAAAAAATGAAATGGTATATTTAACATATTTTAGCTAAAACCATAAATTTGACATGGTAAATTATTAAGAAACTGTATATATCTTTTAATGATCTAATAGTATAATATGATAGAACAATTTTTATTCATTTAAAAAAGGAATTTCTTTAAGGAATAAATTTTGTAGTTATTGATTTATTTTGAAATATAATATTTTAGAAAAAAATTACTTTTTGGTAAGTGAAAGTAAAAGATAGAACATAATAATTTTTAATAACTTAGTTTTCCAAGTTTGAAAGGAAAATTAAAAACGTTTTTAATAACAAAATAATACTATATCTTTTGGGTTTCTTTTTAAATAAGGTTACATGTTGTTCCTTATTTCATTTATTTTCAATTTTTATTTTATTTATCACTTTATTTTTGTAAGTCTAATTGTTGTTTTCTTAAGTCACATTATTTTTGTGTAAGCATTTTTTATGCACTAAGTTTAATATTTGAGAGTAGTGATAATTTTTCACGATAATTTTCATGAGACATAAGTGTTGGTCTCTGATACTGCCAACGATAAGCTCTATGGTACAAAATTTGGTTAGATACATTGTAAATTGATTTAGGATTCATTTCATTCTTATTTAGATGGTCTATTATTATTATTTTATTTAAAAGGATAAAATTTATCATTGTAAATATTTTTAAATGATTTTACAAGAATAATATTTTTTGACAAGCCAAAATATTAGTTAGAACGTAATTTTACATGTAAATAAATGATCAAATCATTGTAAATTTTCTTTTCGACAAGCAATGGTGACCGTCGAATTCTAGATTTTCTTTACATTATCTATTTATTATGATCATCTCTAAAATTAAGACAAATCAAACATTCCTTGAAAACCTATCTTGTCAATTATTTTCTTTTTGAAAATATTATTTTCTCTAATTACATCTAATTTCACTCCTTTAAATATATTAAAATTGAATCACAATGTGTGATTAGGTGTGTTGCATTGCTGATATAAACCAACTTTCCTCGTAAACACAAATTATGTACAAATTATATTACCTATTCATTAATAAGTCACATATTGTGAATTTGTTTTAAAAAAATTATAATTCAATACCATTATCAATTAGTCATGTTTTAATAGTTAATTTTATAACACGACACTTAAACATGAATCGCAATGTCTGAGTAGGTGGGTTGCATTGTTGATGTAAACCAACTTTCCTCGGAAATACAAATTATGTTCAAATTACATTGCCTATTCATTAATAAGTCACATATTGTGAATTTGTTTAAAAAAATTTATATGTCAATACCATTATCAATTAGTCATGTTTTAATAGTTAATTTTATAACACGACACTTAAACATGAATCACAATGTCTGAGTAGGTGGGTTGCATTGTTGATGTAAACCAACTTTCCTCGTAAATACAAATTATGTTCAAATTACATTGCCTATTCATTAATAAGTCACATATTGTGAATTTGTTTTAAAAAATTATAAGTTAATACCATTATCAATTAATCATGTTTTAATAGTTATTTTGATAACACAACACTTAAACTAGAATCACAATGTGTGAGGAGGTGAATTGCATTGTTGATGTAAACTAATTTTTTTCATAAATACAATTATGTTCAAATTACATTGCCTATTCCTTAATAAATCATATATTGTAAATTTATTTTTAAAAAATTACAAATTATTACTATTATCAATTAGTCAAGTTTTAATAGTTAATTTTATAACATAACACTTAAAAGCTGAATCACAATGTGTAAGTAGGTGGATTACATTGTTAATGTAAATTGAGATTCCTTTTAAACACAAACTATATACACATAACATTGCCAATTCATTAATAAGCCCGGATTTATAAATTCGTTTGAAATAAATTAAAAATTACCATTATCAATCAATCAAGTTTTAATAACTAATTCTATAGCACGACACAGATTTCGTAGATAGATGTTATATTCCTATAAACGTAAGGTTTCAAACTGTGATGGTATATGCATTACGAAGGTGCTGATTCTAGTCATTGATTTTTTAATTCTTTGGATGGCCATAAATAATCGTTAGATAAATAATTAACGTTCTTGTCAATAGACTTTTAAACCCATATTTCTATTTTTAATTAAAAATAGGCCATGTTCTATATACGTACCTATTATGTCTTTTAGACTATTACATGTAATTAATTTGCATTGACATTTCATTTGGGTGGATGTTATGTCATTATACCATTAATTTCCCTGCTATATTTGATCGGAATAGGTTTGATTTTGGTCGTATTTAGAATGAATGTCATTTCCCCTGGTATTGGATGGTCAAGTAATTTAGTCCACCGAATTTATGGTATTTTGTGTAGGTAATTGATCTGCAATATCAGTTATTGTGAATGATTTGGTGTGGAATTAATAGAGTTTTAGTCGATTTTATTGTATTTTTATGTTATTTGCTGTCATTTTAATAATCAAAATGTCAATGGTCATTTGGTGTATTGGTGAAATTGTTTGGTTGAGATAGAGCTGACAAGGTATCAATTTTTGTTGAATGTAAATGTTCTTCATATCTTGACATGGAGAGACAAGTTGTTGAGTCCAACATGAGGCTTGATTTTGAAAATTTGTAACATATATTAACTGTGAATCTGACTTTTGATGTAAGTCAAAAGTCAACTTTGAAGGAGTTAACCTATTATTTCACTAGTATTTTAATTTATATTATATTTTGAAAATTTATAACATATATTAATTGTGATTCCGACTTTTGATATAAGTCAAAGGTCAATTTTGAAGAAGTTAACCTATTATTAAGCTTTGTTGTGAATCCGTATTTTGAAAATTTGTAACATATATTAATTGTAAATCTGTTTTGATATAAGTCAAAGGTCATCTTTCAAGGAGTTAACCTATGATTAAGATTTGTTATAAATCCGACTTTTGATATAAGTCAAAGGTCAACCTTGAAGGAGTTAACATGTTATTAAGATTTGATATCCAAAGTTACGTGGGTGAGGAAAAGACATTCCATTTTGCACTTGAATCCGACTTTTGGTATAAGTCTTGAAGGTCAACCTTGAAGGAGCTAACTTGTTATTAAGATTTGATATCAAAAGCTAGGTGGGTGAGGAACAAGGATTCCACTTTGCACTTAAATTATAACTCATAAAAATATAAGATTTGATATTATAGGTTGCAAATATTGAGTGATTAGAATTGAAAGGAGTTAACCTATTATTAAGATTTGTTGTGAATCCGACTTTTGATATAAGTCAAATGCCGACCTTGAAGGAGTTAACCTATTATCAAGATTTGATATCCGAAGTTACATGGGTGAGGAAAAGGCATTCCACTTTGCACTTGCATCTAACTTTTGGTATAAGTCAAAGGTCAACCTTGAAGGAGCTAGCCTGTTATTAAGATTTGATATTGGAAGTTAGGTGGGTGAGGAAAAGGCATTCCACTTTGCACTTGAATTATAACTCATAAATATATAAGATTTGATATTATAGGTTGCAAATACTAAGTGATTAGAATTGAAAGGAGTTAAACTATTATTAAGATTTATTTTGAATCCAATTTTTGATATAAGTCATAGGTCAACCTTGAAGGAGTTAACATGTTATTAAGATTTGATATCCAAAGTTAGGTGAGTGAGGAAAAGGCATTCCACTTTACACTTGAATTATAACTCATAAATATATAAGATTTGATATTATAGGTTGCAAATATTAAGTAATAATAATTGAACTTTATTTAAATGATGTTTTACAAAATCACAATATATGTTATATTTTTATAGTTTTACTTTTATAATGGGAATATTTTAAGACATCTATCACATTTTATTTTGATTTTGATTAACACTAATAACATTTCATTTCTACTAAAATTAGATAATTCCATGTATGTAGGTAGTTATATAATATTAGTTTGTCCAAGGAATGGGATGCACAAATAATGAAGTTGTAAATGACTTCCTTGCATTTTATGTGGTAGAAATTGTTAATCTCATTTTAAAATTCATAATGGTTTGGCACATATTAATCAAGAACCCAAATTTTGAGTATAAGTCAATGGCTCATTTTTAGGAGTTAATACATTATTAACATTTCACATTAAAATTTGGGTAAGCTAGGAAGAAATACTCCGTTTCAAAAAATTGAAGTATAACCCATCACTATCAGTATGTACTTTTGATGTCATAATTTATAAATAATTAGAAATTACAGTTGGAGATATGAAAACTGTGTTGACATGCAGTGAATACTATGTTCTTATAGCATATTTTTTCTGACTGGAATAGTTAAGGTTAAATCTATGACATTCAATTGTGGTCATTTCTAACATTTATATCTTTCCCTTGACCCTATTGAAATTTACGTAAATAACTAGCAATCGCATGTGTTTCATGAGATGTGAACACCTGGACGGTATATGTTATTTGATTTAGAGGTATAGTTACTACTTTTGAAGGTTCTACAGTTGATGTTGATTAGGGGTGTGATTTTTTTTGTAAGTGTAGAAATATAGATGGGCCACTTAATTTTAAGGTTGTTTATGCATTTCAAAGTTGTTATAAATTCGTACATGAATACATTTGATATCGTTTTCATTAGTTAATTTATTTTTTAGTTGATGTTGTATGTATTTAATTTGGATTTATTGTGTTAGTTGTGCATCGGTTGTTCGGTTGGTGTTTTGTTGGAAAAACATTTATTGTCCAGTTGATAACGTGTGTGATTGATAGTTGTAGTGTAGGAATTTAGTTGAAACATTACATTGAAATGTTGTATGTGTACATTTAATTATGTTACAGATTCGTACATTTAAAGTTGCTTTTCATATTTGAAAACATGAAATAAATGAAGATATATGTACACATAATGAGAAATGTATACATTTGCAGTATTTATATCATGAATGGTAGGCTTTAGTGTGCAATTTTTAGTTTTAATAAACATGATTACATTTGATACCCCTTGAACGATAGTGTCGCTTTGGATAGAAGAAGTGTTGAGTATAGTAGTAGTGGAGGTGCTATCAAAGCAGATGGTAGTATTTATGATGGGTCGAGTGATAGTAGTCTTGCTTCCTCATTTCTTCTTGCTTTGAGTGCTGGTACATGCCACGGTCTGTAGTTGTGCTTGTACATGTCCCAAGTGCCGTTGATGTCATGTGGGGTTGAGCCAAATTCGGACGCAATATTTCTGAAAGGTTTGTATAAAAGGAGTTTTGACCAACAGAAAAGGTCATATGACGTTGATTCTTGAGCAGGGACATCCACAAATCTTGGGTGGACTTGAACAATTTCTTGTTTCGGTCACTTTTTCCATTTATCACCTTTATGGTTCTTGTTGTAGCTCCAATCTCGAGCAACTTGAATAAGTGGTAGGTGTTCCATGATTATTGGACGAACTTTATGTGCATCCAAGAAAGCAGTTGTTTGTTGTGCATCGACGTCACTTTTAATGACACGTCTTAATATTTTTTTCCCAACATTTAATGATACAAATGAATGGTTGCACATAACAAGTGGCAATTTTTGCAGCATGTGGCATGTTTCTTGTGCGCTTATGTGTCATGTTCAACAACGTTTTCTGTGAGCATTTTATGGATCGCGATATGTGCTGGAGAACCTGCGTGTGCGTCTCTTAAAAATTTGGATAGCATTTGGTTATATGTTTCTAAACGTTGCTCGGCTTTCAAAGCATATTTTGCAATATACTTAAGAACGGCATGGTGGGAAAGTACCGGTTGGCAATCGACATTTGCTCTCCATATGTATATCATTGTTCGATTGTGGATATTTAATCTGTCATCGTTTCTGGAAGGGAGGTACTTAATTTTCCCGTCACTTTCAATGTGTAAGGAAGAAGTAGGTTGCGTGGCCCAGGGGGCATTATACCTGCACTGCAGCTGTGATTTCTTTCTACGCAGACATGTCTGCTCCGAACATTTAGTGTGGCACTGAACTCGATTAAGCAAGTTCTTCAAGGTTTGCATGCGGGGAGGTGGATAGAATTTGTGTTGTATCTAGCAAACAAGGGTCATCTAGGAGTGACCTGAGAACAAAATCCAAGCGGTTGCAAGCCGGGTGGGGGTTCTAGGTAGACACGAACTTATCAAAATATTGTTTTGTCGCCTCAATAACTGTTGTATCCTCCTAGTCCATTTCGTCAACTTTTGGCGCATTCTCAAGCCACAATAAACCGTGGACATGTGCGGAGCCTCTATGTTGCCATTTATACCTGCGAGACGAGAGAACATAAATATTAGATATTTAGTTTGGAAAAAACTTTGAAATAAGTAGATTTGATTACCTGTACCAAAAGTCTACTGCTCCAAGTTCCTTCTGCAATATTTCTTCCCGAAATATTGTGAATTTGTGATGCAGGTATGCTGATACTCGATGAGGGTTAGAGACAATGTTAAGTGTTCTCCAACGTTGTGCGGCTCGAGGATCTGTTGGGCATTCACCAGGCATAATATTGTGGAGATTTGGCCATTTAGTGTCTGCAACACTTAGAGTGAAGAATAAGGTTGGTGTCCCTAATTGTTCCACCATATCTGAAAGCTCGCTTCTACTTTTTGCCTAGAATGAACGTGTCCCTCGAAGGCTCGATCCAAAGTGCATTAAGCTGTTCTGGGAGGTTGTCTTTGGGGCATTCCAGTAGTTGTCTTTGCAGATCTCTAATTGTCAGAGGGATTCCAGATTCGATGTTCTGTTTCATAAAAATTGTTGCTGTGGACTGGCTTATGTGTCGCATTATGAGGTTTAGAAGGAAGTAACGAAATCTTGGGTGGGAACCAAAGCATCCATCATCAAACACATCAAATGAAGAGTGTATTCATGCATTGGAACTTATTTAATGTGGGGTTGTTGCCACATTTATTTTCCTGTCGGAAATAAAGTTGGGAAAGCCATTGAGAACAGGCCTTCCGTATTGTATTCATTTATTGGAAAAAGCCCAAGCTCTGGCCATGGCATGGTAAATGGAGTGTTACCATCGTGGTTGAGCAAGAACTGTTCGATTTCCTCTTCTTCTATTCCTGTATTGTGAGGTGTTGACACGAAAGATGATGAGTGTTCATATGTTTCATCAAAGTGGGTGGGAACACCACTACCATGAGTTATAGAGCAAGTTTGCATTTGGGGCAGTTCCATTGTGGTTGTGTTGAGAGAGGAGGAAACATTTGACGACTCGGATGGTAGTGAGGAAAGGGCGTCATCATCGATTAAGACATCTTTGTAATAGGGATCGTGTTGGATTTTATATTGCAAGGCTTGACAAACATGAGATCTACTGACGTAGAAATCATAATTTTTAAAATTAGATCCTTCCCTTTGTATGAGAACTATGTCCAAATCTCCAAGGCGGCAGGGTAGGGTATTTGCTATTGAAGTAATGTTTTGCGGGAAGCTTATGGTGTGTCTTGAGTATTTGTATTGCCCGCCACATACTTGGGTGACTTACATGAATGGATTAACTTGTGCGATAAGCATCTCCTCGATTTGGGTTAAAGATGCACAAACAGTAGGCTGTTTTGCAGGGTCCATGTTGTTCCATGAAGAGAAGCGGTGGCCTTGTTTTTCACTTTTGCATCTGTTACAGGAGGGAAATCCTTCAAAGGAAATTGTTTTGATTCCTAGGTAATTTTCCAAGCAGATTGAGCAAGTTTGGATGTTCGCCATCAAATCTATTCTTTTGTGAAACTGATGTTGGGCTTCAATAGTCAGCATCAAGGGCAGGAATATGGGAAATCTTTATGTATTGGAAGGGTTGGGGTGTTCTATTTGAGTCGTTTATGGATTTCAAGGTGGAAAGCATTCAAAAGGAGAGGAGAAACTATTTGTATATGTGCGATGAACTGAAGAAAGGTTGGTACTTGAGATAGTTTCATGTGGCATCCCAGATATTTCGGAAAAAGTGACTATTGTTAGAAAAGATGGGTTCATACGGAAGGAAGTGGTGTGCTCGTGAAAGTTTATTTCCATGGAAGTTACATGCAGAATGTTGGTTGGTAATTCTTCA
The DNA here is from genome assembly GCA_019776745.2 of Taxus chinensis. Lineage (NCBI taxonomy): Eukaryota > Viridiplantae > Streptophyta > Pinopsida > Cupressales > Taxaceae > Taxus > Taxus chinensis. The sequence continues at coordinate 783,128,420 of CM034146.1, forward strand.
GTAGTTGTATTTGATGGCAAGATTGGAATGTCAGGGAATTGTAGGTTGTTGGGCATTGTAAGTTCAAATATATTAGATATTTTTGTTGTTCTATGCTCTAATTTAAGATTTGTCGTTGCTTAGCAGTTATGTGTACTTTATTTTTTGCGTAATTCTCTCTTCGTTGGGCTCATTTTGTAGGAGTCGACATGATTACGAAGTCACAGGCTTATGGAGTACCACCTGTTGGATAAAGATCATGCGGGTTAGCAAGGAACGATAAATTTTTTGATGACATACAAATGCAAAAATAAGTCAAAATATAAAACTAAATTCAATTGTAATGCATGTGGAGTTCCAATGGGAAATACGCATAAGAGGTAACAATTTGAGTATCGAGAAACTACATTTTTTCTTAAGGAAAAGAGTATTAGATATATAGAAACATACAATGCATTCACATAGTACACAAGGATGTAAATACGTACATAAAAAAGTGCATTTATTTTATATTTATTTTCTTAAAAGTACTAACAATCCACATAGTAGCAGGAGACAATAGTATGTAAGTGTATAAGGGAATACAATAGTTTTCTTTTGAAGCAGGAAAAAAGCGAAATATAGATATGAAATAAGAAACATAGTAGTGATAGTTCAAAGTATAGAATGGGATGGGTGAGGGTGTAATGTTTGAAGGGATGGGTGGGTTTGAAATCCTTGCATAAAGGTTATGGAGGAGTTGCACTATTTTTTTCTTTCTTTGAACTGAGGATGACACATTTCAATTTGTTGTTTCCGCAATATGTCTCTTTTTTCAGTGAAAGTGTGAAGCAGTATTTGTTGCCGATGACATTACTTATACTTTCACTAGTCGCATTTTCATCTATAGACAACATATGGAGATCACTAGCTGCAACACCCATGATTAACTCAGATGTCTCATCAAAAGTGATAACTGATTGAAGTTCTCCTGTTGGGTCCTTTAGATCGATCCTCAGTGCATATCTATAATCATAGTTTTGAACTTGTTTGTTGAAACTCGAACATAACCATGAACAATTACCATTCTCTCTCACCTTTTTCTTGCATTGTTTGTCACCTTTTTGAAGAGGACATGCCTTGTAAAAAAAGTTGTCCATGTTGATATTTGTGATTTCTGCAGTAACCATGGCCCATTCATTTCTCTCTGTGTTCCCCATATTTAGTACCTCTGAAATCATTGTTATAGAGGTCAAGCTTTTTGGAAGGCCCATAAATTGGCTTGTGATAGAGGGCGCCGGAAGGTAGTATTCATCATAATCAACCCAACCATGAAGTGTATTTGTTTATGAAATTAGAGGATTGACGTAACATTTGGTTCTTGAAACAATGTCTAATGAGCTTCCATTGAAACAGGAGACACAGGCAGCTTTCAAGGCAAGGACCGGAAGAGGCGGTATAGAAAGCATGTCTTCAAGTTTTTTTCTTATCTCATCTAAGTGTTGTCCCCACAATGTGACACTTACACTGAATCCTGACATGTCCTTTAATTGTAGTGTTCTTCTCTTTGTTTCAGACTTGTCATGCCGACGAATTATTGAGCATGGTGACATTGTAACAACAATGCCAATCAAGTCAGTTGTAGAACCTTCAACGCTTGCAGGTAAGTCCTTGATTTTGGTGAAGTGAAAGTGATGAGAAGGTATTGTATCCTCACTTGCTATGAGTGGATTTATGGTAGGATGACTATGATTATGAGAATGGGGATTACAAATAAAATTGACTTTAAAAATAAAGTTAGTCCTTTAACAAGATTGGTTCATTATTGAATTTAAGTCAAAGCCAAAGGAGGGCTACTCAAAATCACATTCACAAGGCTTGTACAATATCTATAAATAAACATATAATTTAAATAGTAGCATATACCCTCACTTTCTAAGTATTTTTCATGGTGTCATGCCTTATTCTCACACCCCTTCTTATATGTTGTAATCGGAAATATAAAAAAAACTAACTGTTGATTGTGTTCAAATATACTTTTCCAATAACAATCATTTATATACAGTTTATCATCATCTATCCTTCACATAAATCTATGGACATAGACTCACTATGTTAAATCTCTCCATCCCAAAATTCTTCAATAGTTTTGTAGGGGCTCGTTTTGGAGTTGATAAAAATATCCCCATGCCATATCTTAGCTTGTTCAAACTTGCTAATCTTGTCAAGATCATCTGAAGTTAGAGACCAATCGAATATCTGAAAATTCTCAGTTATTCTACTCTTATTGTAGCTCTTGGGTAGCACACTCACTCCTTGTTCTATCCCCCACCTTAACAAAACCTGCAGTTGCACAAAAATTTTCCAACTATTCACCATATGCTTCTTAATTCAGGGAAATTTTGCTTAAAACTAAACTTGAAGAAATACTTGAGCTTTAGTCTTTCCATGCTTTTGGGAAATTTCTTGAATAAGGGGGTTATCCATCACCAGATTGGTACCCCAGGGAGTATTCGGAGCTCCCAGAGGAGACCATGCACTCAAATGAATGTTATGCTTGCTACAACACTCTCTCAACTTTTTTTGCTACCACATCAGATGCATCTCCACCCGTGGATTAGAATGTTAATAAAATTTTCGAGTTTGGACGTTGCTCTGTTTCATATATTGAGCAAACAGAGCATGAAGATTTAAATGGTCTATATAGCTTCTTCAGTTTCTCAATGGGATGTTATGTTAAAGATGTCATGTAGGAAGTTGGAGCATGAAAAAAGGAGCACAAATACCCTTCAGGCAGATGGCAAGTAAGCTACTGAATTTTTTTTGTGAAAGGCATTACCTGATTAAAAACAGGGGGAATCCTGACATAGCTGAGCATGTCTTCAATCTTTTTGGAGGAAAAGTTACTGATCCCAATGGATTTGGTAAACCCCATCTCCACACATTTTTCCATTCCCTCCCATGTAGACTTCAAATCTAAAGGTAAAAACTCTTCTTCTTTGGGGCGGACATTAAGTAGAACCCCTTTAATGAAATTTAGAGGTAAGTGGATAAGATACAAATCCACATACTGTAGCTGCAAATTCCTGAATATTCCATACTAAATTACAATAAGAAATTCTGCCAAAAGAGAGAATATAAACAATTAAGACGGTAGTATAGAAATCATACATTAAACTAGTTTTGAGAGCAGCAAGTGGGTCGTTGTGATTAGTATTCCAGAGTTTGGTGGTGACAAAAACATCTTCTCTTTTTACAATGCCACTTTGAATAGCATTATTCAAGGCTTCTCCTAATGCATGCTCCGAGTTGTAAGAGCTGGCGGTGTCAAAGTGTTTGTAACCTACCTACAAATTATTAAATAAAGTGAGAAATATGTTCACAGAAATGATCATAGTAATCCAATGTTGTTGTAAATCTATAAGAGCCCTCAAGTCGTATTAGGTTGAACTATAATAGAACAATAAACTGGGCACCTGAAAAAGAAAAAGTAGAGTACCCTTCCTTCAACACTCAATGCAAGTTGGATTGAGAAACTTACAAAAAGCATTTATCCATGCACCGACAGAGAATTTTGAAAAAGGATAAACAAACAGTTGATATGCATTGAACATTGAACACACACAGACCCGATTACGTCTTTCATTGTTTCTAATGAATCTAATAACTTTATGTAGATTTTATATAAAAATTCAACCACTAAATTAAGTCAGAAAACCATAGAGAATGCCCTGGTTGATAAAACCCTAACACAAATTACCATTAACACTCTGATGAACAACCACATTAAAAAAAAAAGGTTGAGCAGCTACATGTCACGTCTGGCCCTGTTTAAAGTAGCTTTTCTCTTGGGGGCTTCCTTTATAGATGACAGAGAATATCAAAACTCCCGCAAGCTGCATGACACGAACAAAAGAATTGAGTTTGAACGATTCCGGTCTCTGGCAGGTGCTGCACAACTTTTTCCCCTCAAACAAAATACCAAAACTCCTTACCAAAGATACAGCGAAAGCTACTCAAGACGCTAATAAATACAGATAAAACAGTCACTGTTAAAAATAGCGCCCCTCAAAACCGTTAAAAATAGGCAATGTTAAAAATAGCCAGAAATGGCCAAACGACTGTCAAAATAAAACACATTGAAAAAATTTCTGGGAGGCAGTCAAATTTAAGATCACGGCAGAAACGTCTGGAGGTCCTTTCCCATAGGGGGAACGCCTTCGGCGTAATTAGTTATGGTCTACAGTTTAAAACGTTTTCGAAGCATGCTAGTAATACTCGGTATTGTAATTTAGCATCTCTATCACAATAGTTTTATTTTATTTGTAGGTCCATGCAAGGGTATCTACGTTTGGGAGCATTTATATAATGAGTGATTTTGACCTTGTTCCATATCAAATAAATGTCTCTAGAGGTCAATCATACTAATTTTTTTTGGATAAGGTAAATATAAGTTTTGTTTTAAGTGGACCAAACAATTATGTATTTAAAAGGAGGAAAGATAAAACATTGAAGCTCATAAAGGGAGACCTCTACGTGCGGACGATCAACCAATACATTAGGATGCACGCCCGTAGTCGGTATGAAATCGACTCCATAAAGCATGATTAGACTTTATAATAGAAGATTTTTTGAGTCAGACCTTAGTCCACCCAACATCTTCTAACACAGGAAAGGAAGGGGCTACCAAAATGTCACATGATTCCCCCGCATCAAACCCACACCACTACAACATATAAGTTTTTTTACCACAATTATTCCACAATTTGGAATAATTGTAGAGTAGTTGTGACATCTCTATGATAATTTCATTTATTGATTTTTTGAAATTGTGGATGCTCTACAATTTACATATGGTGATAATGTTTTGTAGAGAACTCATATATCCAACCCTTCCTCATAGAAAATCCACAATTTTTTGAAAATAAAATTAAAATTGATCATAAAATGCATTTTCCTAAAATAAGTTATGATATATTTTTAAAAGACTAACATAAATTCATATTAATATTGAAATTCTATTGTTTATATTTTAATATATTTACATGTTTGAACAAAATTTACAATATTTAAATTAAGATATTATGGAAATCTAATTGTATAACATATATATGATTATTGTAACATATTTTAAAATAAAATAAACAAAAAATCATTAATATGAATATTATATAATATTAGTGTAATAATATTATATTACTTAAAATTTATATTAATTAGAATCACATTTTACAAAAAAAAAAAAACAATCTAACATGTTGTAAACTAGCAATCGCATGTGTACAATGCAATGTGAACGCCGAACATTATATGTTATTTGATTTAGAGGGATAGTTATTACTTTTGTAGTTGATGTTGATGAGGGGTGTGATTGATAGTGTCAGTGTAGGAGTATAGATGAAGCATTACATTTAAGGGTTTTATCTATACATTTCAAAATTGTTACAAATTCATACACACACATTTGCTAATCTCATATTATGAGTGGTAGATTTTTGCAGTCTATTTTATTTGAACTAAACATGAATACATGAAGACTTCCGTATATTTGCAAATTTTATATCATAAGTGGTTTCCTTTTATGGCCAATTTTATTTGCACTAAACATGAATACATTTGATATCACTTTGGATACAAGAAGTTTGAGTAAATTAGTAGTGGAGGTGCTATCAAAGTAGAGGGTAGTATTTAGGACAGGTTGTTTTTGTTGAGTGATAGTAGTCTTGACTCCTCCTTTCTTCTTCATAACATAATTATTATACTCACTGTGTAGGATGTTCCACAAACTTCCATTTACCATGTAATCATAATACAATAGGTTTCCAAGTGGAGAAAGTAAATATCCATGTAGACTCACAAGATTCTGATGTTTGATGCTTCTAACTCAGTTTCTAGTCAAGTGCTCGGCTGCAGCCTGTAGGTAATGGACCGTCAAACACTCTAGCACGATTAACAATCTTGATGTAAAAGACTTTAATGTCTAACCATTTAAGGCATTTATGCTGCATGGGGTGCCTGGATTTGCAGCAAAATTGAATTGCTTTTAATGGCGTGAAAGATTCTGTCAGTTGACACATCATAGATTTGGAGCTAAATGAGACTATGTTCGAAGAACTCTCTGCCATGTACATAGAATTTTTTTTTTAAATGCATTAAATAAAGAAAAGAAAAACCTTACTAAGTATACCCGTATTAAATTTTTGAAAAAGAGGAGATGTGCCAGGTTTTAGTGATATCTTTGCAGGTTTTGTGGTGTTATTATGAAGTCTGGGACACTAAAGAACAAATGGTAAAGAAACAAAAAACTATCAATCACTGGTCAGTGGTCACAATATTTCTAAAAATGGAAATTGTATGTTGATATGATGTAATGCTAACTTGAATCTCTAGCTAATCTGGTGTGGGTGCAATAGAAAAGTATTTTGGATAGCTTCAATTGGAAATTCTAGGAGTTACTTCATAGATCTACCACATGCACCTGTTATGTAACTGTATAATGCCATTTCTTGATGAAGAGATACTTATTCAATGCACCTTCCCTTAATTATTTTGCTTGATTTTCCTATTCACCCTTTACTTGCTTTTACTATTCATCATCTTCTACATTACTTTCTCTTTTGAGATGAACTAACCTCTAACTTTTAAGACATTTTGGAATATTAGCTTTCATTAAACATTATCCAAGAAAATTTTTGTTTATGCATTTGTTCTTCTTGGTTTATTGTAGAAAATGTTCCTGCATGCCTACAAAGAACATAGCTTGGACACATTACTCATGAAATGATCGATGTTTGCCTTTATTACGTGGAAATAGATGTTTAAGTTTAAACCTGGTTGGCACTACATTGTATTCAATTTGCAATAGACTTTTCAGGATTATTTCTAGCTATTTTGGCATCTCTGCTAGGAAAGGCAGTGATTCACGGGAACGGGCTTTCTTGGGGATCCTTGTCCAACAGGCTGTTTACTTAAATATTATTTGAATCATCTGGAATGAAAGAACTTATGCCATTTTTGTGAATCCTCCCCATAATAGCCTTAGAATATCATATAAAGTCTTCTATCAGTAAAACCTTAGAACAACTTGTAACACAGAGTTAGATCTTGTGTTGGGTATTCCTATCTATCATGTTAACCTAGCAGGGTGTGTGCTTCTAAGTACATACCCCAACATTTATAGCCTTGTGTACTGGAATTTCACTTAAAGCTTGCACCATAAGTGCTCACCCAAAGCACAGGAAGTCAAATGTCTTTTTCTCTATAGTGGAGAGGGACTCATGCCCTTAATGAAGTCTCTGGAGAGGAGCTAGTCATTATCCTTCACGCTACCATTCACAAACCATTCAAGTAAGATGCAAACATCATTGGGAGTTCTAATCCATTCTACTGGAGACTATGCATGGAAATCCAGATGCCTAACAGACGCTTTTGTAATTAACAAAAAGACATAAGATATTCTATTGCTCATTCAACTAAGATATTTTATTGCTCATTCAACATTTTCTTGATTTTGTATACATGCTTTGCACAAACCAGCACATAACAGTACATACTTTCTCCCTCTATTCTTTTCCATAGGCTCTTGACCCTTATTTATAGGTTTTCTCAGTGAATACATTCAAATTCAAATTCAAAAGAATTCCCGCTCAACCCTAATGTAGGATCCATTAATTACACAGAAACACCAATAAAACACAAATCAAATCACACAAGTCTATTAAAATGGTTGATCGAGGAACAAATACCAACCAAAACACTTCATAGCTAGGTAGATTTCGATGACTACTACCTTCCGGCTAATCCCTTATACACTGACATACTATTGTCTCCTACTATTATGTGAATTGTTAGTGATTTTAAGAAAAGAAATATAAAATACATGCACTTTTGTTAGGTAAGTATTTGCATCCTTGTGTATTATGTGAATGCACTGTATGTTCAACTCTAATTGTGTTTGTGTATGTTAGAAATAGAAAAAGAGGTAACATAATCATCAAATGCTATGTTTAAGTGAAGTCATGTAAGAATTTTGTGGAGTAATTTTAATTAGTATGAATTGTATCCATATTCTACAATTTGTACAGTGCAGGACACCACATTTCGTTGAGGCATTTAGTCAGACAGTTGACATGCCAATTGCATGATTTCACATTTCACATATATATCTACTTTGTGTGCAATATTTTGTTTTTTCTTTCTGAGCAGAACCACATCTCCCCTAGGCATTTCATCAAACAGTTGACATGCCATGTTTTAAATCTCCCATTCTGGCGGAAGCTAGGAGGATGCTGGAAAAGGTTTTGGAGTCCACTTGTACACCTGTAAATTACATTTTTTATGAAGGTGCCAAGGCCTTTTATAGATATCTTGCAATCAATAAATTTCATGAGATCACATATGTTCTAGGGATTTAGTCAAACAATTCATCATGTGGTGTCGACTAGTTAATGTGATCTCAAAATGAAAATAAAAAAATTGGTGTTGTTTTTGCGAATTGCAGGGGAACGGTGGAATGCAGACACTGAGGGTATTATCAATCAAGCAATGCAAAGTGGCGGGATGCCTAATGTGTCGAATGCATATACCATTAACGGAATCCCTGGAATATTGTATAACTGCTCAAAAATTGGTGATTCGGGCAAACTTTGTAAATTTACATTTATATAACAATGAGATGAAGTTACATTGAATGTTTTGTATAAATATAACCCTTTGGGTGTTTGTACAGATACATTTAAGCTGAGGGTGACCCCTGGAAAAACTTACATGCTTCGCATAATCGGAACCTGCACCGAATGCCACATTTCTCATATCCACACACCCTTATGCCACAAGCACATGAACATTCGACAATTCAAATACCTAGAATGTTGTTGACCCAGACAATTGGCCAACCAAAAAAAAAATAAACTTTTTAAAATAGCCGAAAAAGAGAAAATGCTAAAAAAATTGTTAAAAACGTGAAAACGTCCAGATGGCTGTCAAACTGTCAAATTTAACTCAGTCGCACAAACTTCCGCAAAGGCTTTTCCCATAGGGGGAACGCCTTCGGCATAATAATGACATCCATGAGGCAGTTTACCAAAATAATTTGTTTGACTTCTATGTACATTTAAATGTTCTATATACATGTCTATCATATAAGTCACGACCACAATGCACAAAGATTCACTTTTAACTCATCTTAGATGGATATCAAAACTATTTTCTAAATCCCTAAGATTGGTTTCCTTCCCATACCACAAACACAACAACACTCGATGAATTCAATAACAACATGCAATCATTATCATACACCTTAGTTTCATTTAGGCTTATAATTCACCATATTGAAAGATCTTATGCATAATAAAATAACTATAATCTCAAACTACATGAGCATATCAAAGTGTAACCATTATATTGGCGCACTTGTATTTCAAAGGCCAATGTCAAGAAAAGTGAGTCATGCTTGCAACACCCGCGAGTCGACACCGCATGCAGCTTAACTCTGAAAGATTCCTTTACGTGCATGCACATGTGTATCCATCCTTCCTTAGTTATATATACAGTGCTTGGTTGATGTGGTGCCACGAAAAAAAATGACGACGATCCAAGAACTTGCTTCCAAAAACATATAACCCGAAAAAAATACGACTAATTTTTTTTTTTGCATGAAGATCAAGATTTAAGAGAACCAATTTATAATTGCTATATACTTAAATCGGGTCACTTTGTTATTGTGTCTAGGACTGGATGTTGAAAATAGAGTCTAGTTAGGTCACATAGAGCCTCCCTAATGTTCTTCTTGGCACTAGCATTGTCGTCAAAGCTCGACGTCATGAGCCAGTTATTATCTAATGAGTCATTTAATCTTGCCTCTAAATAAACATTAAGAGCAGGTGTCGGTGAATAATTATTCTTGTGTCATGATCATAATTCTACAAATGAACATTAAGGGGGGTGATTAGGTACTCATCATTATCTATTAATTTTTTATTTAGTATAAAAGGATTGAATTCGAATTTCAAAATTAAAAATGAAATATATATTTTAGCAAAAATTACATTATGTAAATCTATATGCTTAAACATAAATTTGAAATTTTGGTTGGGGGTGGGTGGCTTTAATGGCCACCTGCCATAACATTAAAATTCCCTCCCCTTGCGTGCCGAACAACTCCAGCTGGGTCGCATATCCTCAATCATTTCACCTTGGATTTGCAAATCCTTTACCTGTTGTGGTCGGCCTGCTAGTTTACCTGCTCTGTCCGTGTAGGTTTGGTGTGGTGATTAAAGATGAAGCTACAGACCAGTGAAGCAGGCGTGTTAACCCGTTTTATTCGGCCCTGGCCGCGTGAACAGAAAATGGTGGTTAGAGGTGAAGCTACAGGCTAGAGGGACATGCATTTTTCCTCATTCTACTCGGCCCTAGCCACGCGAGCTATTAGGGAGGTTGTAGATGAAGCTATAGGCGAGTGGAGCAGGCGGGGTTACCTCCACTTTCATTGGGTGCTGCGAGGTGTGTTCGTGGTAGGGTCTACAGTAGCGGCATGCACAGTATGGCAGAAGCCTTTTTTTTGGAGTGCTTCCAACAAGCAGGATGTCCAACTATGTTGTTATCTGTTCAGCATCGAATGCATCCTCAAATTCAGAATTCTCCTTCGAGATATTTTTATCAAAATCGATTAAGGGACAGTGAGAGTGTTGCGAGGAGACCAGAAGAAATTTATTACAAGGATCCTCTATTGAGAACTTCCTGTCATACGGTGTAGCTCGTGGAAGCGAATCTCATAGAGGTGGATCTGTTTCATAACATAATGTTCATGGAGCACAGTTTGCTTTGCAATTATATGAACGTTTCAAAGACCTTGGGAAGCGCCTTAATTACTTATACATACGTAGGTTCTTTTGCATATATTTAATTAATATTATTTCTTGGCTGTAGTTTATAATAATATACTTTATTAATATAAAGGGAATATTAATAGGTATATTGTTATTAATAGAATTTAATAATAGTAAATCCATTAGTTTTAATATTACTTAAATATGAATAATATTTAAAATATTAGTTTCCTTATTAAGTATTAATGAAATGTGGGTAATGAACTTAATAAGCTTAGAAATTTTGCATTAAAATCTCTTTCTACACAGCATTGTATGGGATTTCAAGTAGATTTGATTTCATTTCCCTTTACAATTTGCAAATGGATTTACAATAAATTCTTAAATGAGGAAACACATAATAGAGCTAGGACTTAAATTACTTTATTGGCATATTGGAAACTATTTAAAACTTAAGTCTTTCCATCAATAATACAAGAAGAGATAATGCACTAATATTCCCACTTTTCAATACATCTCTTTTAAGTAACAAAATGAGATTTAATATATATATATATATATATTTTAAAGTTAATTTCCCAACATTCCTCAAGAGGGTTTCAACAATATTTCCATTAAGTTTTAGAGTAAGAACTACTAACATTTCAACAAGATCAACACACTCATATGAGGTTCCAAGCCAAGTTAAAGGAGAATAAATAAATTGTCTTTCCTTCAACTTTCAATTCCATCCACATTACAACCTTACTAATGAAGATCAATAAAACTTTCCTTCAACATCTTGTTACAACATTTTCCACTTAAGGTGGGAACATTTTACAATAATGGAAACTAAAATACAAAACAATATTACACTTTCTTCCACTCTAGGTGGGTATAAATGCAAGGTAGTTTCACATTGTCATCAACAAGGCTCCAATGCTACAAACATCAAAGAGGTAGATCCTCCAATAGTTTGCTTGATTCACAACAAAATAAGGGGAGAGGCAATGCTCTCCTCCCAACCAAGATACCCAATGGAGAAGAGAAGCCATCCTCTCCATTGGCCCCCGAGCCCCAACCACATTACAATGGGAGAAAATCCAATTCATGGAAACTACTAGCTTCCACATAACTTAACATAAAATTTCACATTCATTCCATAACCCTTCAAAACAAAAAGAATCAACAACTCAACAAGAGGGAAACCATCAAAACAACCAAGTCACAAGGCTTATCAAGAAAGCCATAAGAGTAAGACCTATGGGGAGGCCACTTATGCCTCCCAATGGGAATGGGTGCCACCTAAAAGCCTCCAATGCAAAAACACATTACCCCTAACAACTCTTATGCCTCCCTCAAGTACCCCTTATCCCTCCATCCACTCTTATGCCTCCCTCAACTCTTATGGCTCCCCCAAAGTAAGAACAAGAAGAAAATGCAAGCATTTCTCATACTAGGTGGGCACCCAACCCAAGCTCCCTCCTCAAGAAAATGATCTCTTATGCCTCCCTCAAATAAACTCCCCTTAGTCTCCTCCCACTCCCAACTTAGGCATTCTACCCATTCCCAACAAGCATTTCAAGCAACAACATTCAACACAACATAAATATACATTCATATAACAAAAAAGAAACATAATACAAACAAGGTGAAGCTCCTACCTTTCCATGGTAGAGCTTGCTCCAAGTATGAAGTCTCAATCCCTCCAAAGATCAAGCAATCATCCACAAGCTCCAAAAAAATTCCCACAAGTATCAACAAGCTCCAAAAATCCAGAAACTCCTTCAAAATCCTCTCCTCTCCAAAATACAAGAGACTAGAAATGAAACCTCCAATCCCCAAAACAAACAAGAGGATCAAATAAATAGAGAAAAGAGAGGGAGGGATGATGTGGCTCCAAATAGGATGCCACCTCCTTTTCCCTCCACTCCACATCATTTGGTCAACCTCATATTCCAATGCACCATTAATAAGTGGTTGAAAGAAAGGCAAGCACCTTACACACTCCATCTAAGCCCACTTCCCCAAAGGACAAAATTAAATTTTGAAAGAAAGTGCAATTAATATTTTACCCTTTTTATCCCCCCAAAACACCTAAAAGACCCTAAATTTGGCCTTCCAACCCATAGGTAGGGTTGGCATGGGGTTTTAAGAGGTGTGGGACAAGTTTGACTTGTCCCACAAGCTTTGAAATTTGGCCTCTAAGGCCAAATTCGAGTTTCCCATGTGGGGTAGAGTGTGCTACACTCAAAACTCAAACACCCATCAATCCACACAAAATCCCAAGTAAATCAAGCCTAATAAATGAACTCTCTTTGGTCATATCCTTTAATTAGTTTAGGACAAACTCAAAATAACTTAATTTAATACACTACAACCCATGGCTAATAAAGGGGTAAACACCAATCCAAAGAATATGAATAATAACACAAGTAAAATTTCACTTACTAAGAGCAACACATACTAACATAATAAAAAGGGAAAATTAAAACAAAACAACACATGACCCCTAGGTCACAATTTTTTCCTAACCAAATAATTCCAACACACACACAATTACTTGTTGCCATGGTGACCTTAGTTGGATTCTTCTCGAATTCCGATGTGGTTGGTCTCCACTCCCCAATTTTGTTGTGAATATATTATACCTGCAGAACAGAGAATACCTCCTTCGGCCTGTTGGCCGCATTAAAACATTCATGCCAAATATACAATATAATTCAAATTAAATGACACATGATTTACTATCATCTATGCAAATACGACATCACTTACACTTTCTAGCATATTTCTATTCCACATTTCATTTATGTCAAAACGATTATCACATTAATCCAATTATCAAGTTCTATCCAATATGATTAAATATATCACATGTCATAATTAAAGATAAATAACCATGTCAAAAATATACCAATATCATCATCAAATGTCCACCAGTAGACCATATGCATCATATAAAGATCAAATCAATAACAGTCCAGTGTCTATGATATCTACTAGCATGCTAAATCAAGAAGCCATAATAAATCCATAAGTGAAGTAATGTGTTTATACAAGTGCATATACTTGAACTCACGGTGTGATTGGATAACATGGGTACTATCTCCAAGTTGTGGGACTTGCTACTTGAGATAGACCTCCAGAGAAAGCTGGTTCTTGCTCCTAAACTACCTGCCACAATCTACTCTAATGCAGGGGAAACTAACTATTCTAATCTAAATTTCCAAGGGACCAGGGAGAGAGAATGCATAAAATGAAAGCCTACACTAAAGCGGTGATACACCAGAAAAGGAGGGTGTGAGAGTAGTCTCCAAATGTGTGAAATACAGAGGCAAAGTGCACACTAGAAGAGGTGATGACAGTTCTCCATAATCTAGCAAAATGCATTCACAACAATATTCCAAGCATACACAATGATAATGGATCCCTGCAAGAACATAATAATAGACACAATATTCTTGTAGAAAGATTAAAGGGGCAAGAAGAATGCAAGAAAACACAGCAGGGGAAGATACATCCACAAACTGATATTTTATTGCTTCATGATATGCACAGTTCAATCTATTACAAGATAAGGGCCTGGATCACCATGCAAGGAGTCCACTACAAGGGCCTGCAGCACATTGGCTTCACAAAGCAATTTTGACAGAGCTTTGCTATCTGAAAACTCCCCCCTTTACAATGAGCCCAACACTCCAATTTATAGAAAAATGAGAAGGGAAAGAGAAGGGAAAATGGAAATCCCGAAATCTGTCCTTCAACCACCTGTAAGAGGCATTAAATGGAGTAAAATGATTATATATTACTTGCAAAAGGCTCCCCATACTGTCCCATGTGCTGCAGCAGAGAAAGAATGATGACCATGCCTCTTAATTGCACTCCCAACCACCAAATGAAACACTGTTATGAACCCAGCCACGTTTTCTAAAAAATATCGATCAATTTCTCATCAAATCTAGAATTTCTTGATTTCTGTGCATCGGGCTCGGAGCCACGATTCCAACGGTACCAATTTTGTGTGATTTCGTTGAGAAATGCAAAAGTTATGGCCTTCTGAGTGCGGGCAGCTATTTTGGGTCTGGCAGGCGTTTTCTGTCATTTGACGGGAATGAGCATTAACTGACTGGAGCCGAATATGTTTCTCTTAATTAAATATATCTACCCTCATTAAAAATAAGAAATCCAGTTTTTGTGGCGTAGAGGACGTCGTGCTCGTTCCAGAAAGTCCAATTTTATGAAAATCGGAGCTCGGAGTCAAAAGTTATGGCCGTTTGAAGTTTCACGGGTCAAACGTTGACTTTTCTTCTTTGCCTTCGGCCGCTTCGGCTTTTCGCGTCCCTCGCGTCCCACGCGTACCTTTGTCCCAACTGTCCCGGATGAAAATCTCCTGCTTCGGCCGATTCGGGCTTCCTTGTCCCTCTTTGCGGTGAAGACACGTGGCGAGATTCCATTCGCTTCGGCTCTTTCGGCTTTTCGCGTCCCACGCGTACTTTTGGCCCGGATGTCCCAAACTATTCTCGGACGAAAGTCTCCTGTTTCGGCCGAATCGGCCGGTTCGCGTCCTCCGCGTACTTTTGTCCCAGCTGTCCCTGGACTGCCTGGGACAAATATCTCCGAACCGTCCCGAAATGACTGTTTTTCGGCTTTTCGGCCGGTTCGCGTCCCCGCGTACCTGGCCCAGATGTCCCAAACTGCGCGATAACAAAACTTAGGCAAATTTTTTCCACTTTCGGCCGGTTCGCCTTTTCGCGTCCCCGCGTCCCGACGTCCCAACTGTCCCAACTGCTGCGCGGACTGCCTGGCGGCTTTTCGGCCGATTCGCGCCCCGACGTCCCAACTGTCCCAACTGCTGCGAGGACTAGGACTTAGCCGATTTTCTTCATTTTTTCGGCCCCAAGCTTGGTTTTTTGCAATTTTTTCACCTTTTTAAAACTTGTTGGGTTTTCTTCTTGGATGGGAGAGTTAGAAAGAAGCCGAGGGGACCCCAAAAACATGATTTTCGGGCCTTGAATCAATCTATTTGCTTGGGACTAAAGAATTTGATGCATGTTATCAAAATTACCTTGAGGGGTGAATTTTGGATAACAATTTTGGTGACTCAGCGGGGTTATCTGCCTGCTCAGATGAAGAACGGCCAGCTGCTTGTAGCAATCCATTGGGCATGGAGTCTGTTTGATAACCTCTCAGCTGATCTGAAATTTGAAAACCTGTATCCTTGAGCCATTGAAACATTTGTTGAGCTGGTTTTCCTGTGGCTGCAAATTCTTTTCCGAAGCTTGATGAACTGCAAACATGCACATACTAGAAGCAATAGGACATGTGCACAAGCACTTAGGGAAATAAAAACTACTCTAACAGCAGTACAATGTGCATAAGCACTTAGAGGAATGGAAATTCTAAATTAATATTTACAAGGGTGAAAAGCTATCTTTCTAGTAGCAACGTTTGAGATAGATCCCATTGACCGGAATCTGCAATTCTTCACCATCCAACTTAGCCAGTCGGAAGGCATTGCTACCTTTGCATTCAATGATCATGTATGGGCCACTCCAGATGGCATCAAACTTGGAATGCTTTCCCGGCTTTGCACGATCTGCATCCCATTTCAACACTAGATCTCCAATTTGGAAGGTTCTAGCCTTGGCTTTCCTATCAAAAGTCTTCTTGATCAAGGCTTGATCCTTCTCTATTGCCTGGGCTGCATGCTCTCTAATTTCTTGGAGCTCCATTAATTCTGCATATCTAACCTCCATGGGTTCAAACTCAGCTAGTTCCAACTGTTTCATGAGTTCCAATGCTGGCAACTCGAGTGATATAGGTAGAACTGCTTCTTTCCCGTACACAAGCTTGTATGGAGAGCTTCCTGTAGACCTCTTGGGTGTGATCCTATCAGCCCATAGGGCTGATTTGAGCTTTGCGTGCCAAGTTCTTTGATTTTCATCCAGAGTCCTTCTGATGATTCTTAGTAGATTCTTGTTTGTAGACTCGGCTTGGCCATTACCTTGAGGGTAATAGTTCGATGAAGTGCTGAGATACACACAATTCTTGACAGCCCATTCAGTGATCTTTGTGCCAAGGAATGCCAATGCATTGTCTGATATGATAGTGGCAGGGGCACCAAACCTCGTGACTATCCCTTCATAGAAATCTAAGATATTGGATTCATTTGCCTCCTTGAGTGCCACTGCTTCAGTCCACTTGGTGAAATAGTCTGTTGCTGTAAGTATCCACTTGTGACCTTGACTTGAATTGGGATTGATAACCCCAATGAAGTCCAATCCCCATTGCATGAATGGCTGATTTACTGAAATTGGACGAAGGGGCAGCGCTGCTAACCTTTCTTTCCCTGTGAAGAATGCACATTTCTTGCATTTCTTGACCCATGAGTAGCAATCATTGAACACAGTAGGCCAATAGTAACCAGCTTTCATGATTTTGAGAGCTGTCACTCGTGGAGCAAAGTGGCCTCCTGCTTCCCCGTCATGGAACTCGTGTAAGATCTTCTCAACTTGACCTGTTCCAATGCATCTTAATAGAACACCATTGATGTCCTTCTTGAACAAGATACCATTAATGAGTACATACGGGATAGCTTGTAATCTAAAGTATCTCCTCTTTGCCTTGCTCACTTCTGGAGGGCACAAGCCTGTTTGGAGGTAATGCACCAAGTCTTGAGTCCAACATGGGATGGGTGCATCATCAGCTGGTTGTTCTTGATCATTCTGTAGTAGTAGGACAACATCCTCTTCACTTTTTGACCCGTCTGGTTGTTTGGAAGCGAGCTGCTCACACAAGCCTTTGCCACGAACTAGCTTGGTCACTTTGATTTCAATATCATATTCCATCACCCGAGTGATCCAACCTGCTCTCTTCTCATTTAAATCCTTGTTTAGGAGGAAGTCCTTGACACCAGCATGAGACACCAGCAGTTGAATCTTATTGTTTGAGACCAAATGTCTGAACTTCTTCAAGCTCCTGATGACAGCAAGGACATGCTTTTCGATGAAAGAATACTTTATTTCGTAATCTTCCAAGGTTTGACTGAAGAATGCTATGGGCTGTTCTGAACCTTCTCTATTCAGCTGTGTCAAGATAGCTGAGATTGTATCTGATCCTCCAAACGCATACAACATGAAGTCCTTTGAAAAGTCTGGGTTGATAAGAGTTGGAGCTTGTGATATTGCATGCTTGATGTTTTCAAAACTCTCTTTGCCTTCTGCTGTCCATTTGAATGCCAGACTCTTCTTCAACATCATTGTTAAAGGCTTCACAAGAGTGGCAAAATTAGGCACAAATCTGCGGACAAAGTTTATCCTTCCTAAGAAGCTTTGAAGAGATTTCTTGTGGTGTGGCAATGGAAGTGTTCGGATGGCTTCAACCCTTTCAGGATCAATTGTTAGCCCTTCCCTAGAGACAATGTGGCCCAACAATTTTCCCTCGTGTGCCAAGAATATACATTTCTTTGGATTCAACGACACTCCGAACCTTCTACACCTCTGAAACACTTGTCTGAGGTGAAAGAGATGGTCTGCTGCATTCTTTGAGAAGACAGTGATATCATCTAGGTATACCAGCACTATATTGTTGATTAAGCCTTTGAATGCCATATCCATAGCTCGCTGAAATGTTGCTCCGGCATTTGACAGTCCAAATGGCATCTTCTTGTAAGCATACGTGCCCCATTTTGTAGTGAAGGCCGTCTTGAATTGATCTTCTTCTTTCACCATTATCTGATTATAGCCTGAATATCCATCTAGCAATGAAAACCTTTCTGAACCAGCTACAACCTGCAATATTTGTTCCATTGATGGAAGCGGATAATGATCTTTGAGTGATGCTCTATTTAGATCGCGAAAGTCCACACACAATCTTATTTCTCCATTTCTCTTTCTTACCGGCACCAAGTTTGCAACCCAACTTGAGTGTTTGATGGGGAAGATGATACTGGCCTCAATGAGCTTGCTTAACTCTTTTCTCATGAGAGGTTCAATATGAGGATTCACTGGCCTTTGCTTTTGCCTGACAGGCTTGGATTCCGGATCCAACTCAATAGTATGTTGTGCCAACTTTGGGTTGAAACCTCTTAAATCTTTGTAAGTCCAAGCAAAGACATCTGGGAACTCTTGACAAAGCTGAACAAAATCAGATTTCTCTTGTGGAGTACTTACTTTGCCAATTTGCAATGTCTTGCCTTCATCTACTAAAATAGGTTCTGAATCTTCACCCTTTACTTGAATGTTCGCTTTCTCCTTCCGGAACTGATCATTCGGGTTGAAGATTGACTCCAAGGTTATGAGGCCTTTTGGTAATTTGTTAGTTCTCAGCTGCACCACTTGGTCACCATACTGCTGCTCCAGCTTGTCTTGATTCCTGGCATGGAGAACTCAGCTTCTTCTTGTAGGAAATTAACAATTTGCTGATCATTCTCGAAGACTTGCCAACTTGTGTTGTTATCCGGAACAGCTGGTCTCACAACCACTTTGATATGAGGCTGAGATTTCTCACTTTTGATATTTTCTACAACATCAAACGCAGCCCCAATTGCTGCCAGTCTGTCAGCGGCTTCATTCTTTTTTCTTGGGATGGAATTGATGCTAAAAGCTTCAAAATCTTCAATAAGATCCCATACCCGATTTTTGTAGTTCTTCAACAGATCATTTTTGGCAGCATTTTTTCCTTTGACTTGGTTTACGATCAGCTCACTATCACCAAATACTTGTAAATTCTTGATGCCTTTCTTCTTTGCCCAGTGCAATCCATGAATTAAGGCTTCATACTCAGCTGTGTTGTTTGAACAGGAAAACTGGAAACGGAAGGCTGAGTAATACCTTATACCTTGCGGTGAAATGAGCATAGCTCCTCCTCCTGCACCTTGTCTACTCCTTGACCCATCAAAGAACAATTGCCATACTTCATTCTTGTCTTTATGATCTGGCTTGGTGATGCTGGGGAGAGGTTGATTCTCTTCATGTAAACAATAAACTCCTAGCTCAGATTCTTCTATTTCTTGATAAGGATCAAAAGCATGCACCTTGCTTGCCCATTCATCAAGAGTCAAATCTGGGATGCTTCCAACCTTGGTGTCAGCTTCATCAGTGCTTGGATAATCTTCTTGATCAAACGCTGAACAGTTGGTATTGATTTGGCTTGGAGTGTAAGGCTCAATGTGAAAGTTTGCAATAGGTTCAGATCTGATTGTGGCCTTAGTTCCATATCTTGTTCTGAACAACATGTGTGACCAATCCGCTGAAAGATAGCCTCCAATTTTAGCAGTGAAGTCTCTTGACAAGCACAATGCAAAGAGTGGTGGCAGGTCTATGACTGACACATCTTGTAACACTATTACGTTGGGACATGCGTGCAGTGTGAGGCTCAAACCTTTGATTACTCCAACCGTTGTCACTGCTGTCCCGTCTAATTGCACTACACCCTTGGAGATGACTTCATATTGAAGCCCTAGCTGATCAGCTATTTGCTTGGGCATTACTGAGCTACTTGCCCCAGAGTCAATCATGCAATTATGTACCAACTTGTCTCCTATGATCAATGAAACATAAAATGGAGGGGGCTTCAACATTTTACCTTGCTGTCCTCCATGATTTCCTTCAGGCTGGGCAGCATTTGTGAGTACCTTCTCTTGCATTTGGACCTGTTGATTTGAAGTTGACCAGTCCTTCATGGCAGCTTGTAGCAAATCTCTTTGTCCTGGGATAGATAGTGATTCCCACATTGATATGTTTACATTTGTCTTCTTCATCTGATCAATGATACTGAATGGAGATGAAGTATCCCTCTGCTGTCCCTTGGCCTGCACATTCATTCCTTGCACATGGGCAGCAACAACTGGCATTTGAGTTGGCCTAGGGCTGTTTTAGGCAATCCTTGCGTGCTTGGGATTGCATTTTGTTTGCCAATAGTTTGTGGAGTGACAGAAGGTCGTGAATTACTTGGGGCTAATGGCTGTTCTTCACCCAAATTTCTCCTCTTTGACCTTGTGTTGGCTGCAACACTTTGAGAGGGTATTTGATTCATACCACAGAAATCTTCAGCCTGCCAATTGACAAGAGTAGTTTCGTTCGGAGATGTTCCTTGCTGAGGTGCTTCTTGCTGCTGATCCTCTTCGTGGCTGGACTCTTGCGACCCACCAATGGTTTGCACCATAAGAGCCTGATTTAATGCACCGTTAAAGCACATTGATTGGTTATGTGGCTGACTACACGGGAAACACCAATCATATTCTTGGGCCATGTTATTTTGGACTGGCACTAATGCTTTAGAAGCAGATACGACATTGGGGTTATAGGGCTGAAATGGTCTATTAGCGGGAGGCCTTACTTGGCTTTGATTTTGATTTGCAGCCTGAGTTGGTGACCTATTTTGTTGGTATGGGGGCCTAGCCTGGTACTGCGCTTGAGGCTGATACGGTCTAGCACTTTGAGCTTGCTGTCTTTTGATAGTAACCAGCTCATTTCCCAAATTTTGCAATTGTTTCATGACCTCTTGGAGTTCATTTGAAGCACTAGAGGATGAAGTAGAAGTCTCATTTGAACTTTGATTTCTAGGAGTGGGAATAGGAGCCAAAGTGGGTGCTTGACTAGTGCTTGGATTTTCTAAGTTTGGATACAAGGGCATGGGAGGCCTAGGAGCCAGTTTACCAGCTTGAATAAGACAGTTTTCAGCTCTAATGGCAATGCTATAAGCAGCAGGTAAGGTTGTGCCTCCCATAGATTGAATTAACATAGAAATATCAGAATTCAAAGCCTTAAGATAATATAGAAAAGCACCTTCTGCTGTTGGCCTGACTGCCACTGGAATCCTATCCCAAGACCTTTGAAATCTGAAGTTGAAGTCAGTCAGCTGCTCGTTGGGGGCTCTCTTGATAGTTGTCAATTGTTCTAGTAGAGACAAATTGTCTCCCTTTTCCCCAAACTGCTCATGGAGAACTATGCATAACTGATTCCAATTTGTGATAGAACCAGCTCCAAGG
Organism: Taxus chinensis; assembly: GCA_019776745.2. NCBI lineage: Eukaryota > Viridiplantae > Streptophyta > Pinopsida > Cupressales > Taxaceae > Taxus > Taxus chinensis. The sequence continues at coordinate 783,150,176 of CM034146.1, forward strand.
CTCCTAAACCATTGCAATGCCTTCCCTTTGAATGAAGATGCCAGCAATTTGACAGCCACATCCATTTCATTTATCTCATGGATTGCACAGACGTTAGCAATGTCTTTGACATGATCACCAGGAGTGGTATGATTTTCTCCAGTGAAAAATGGAATGTTCTTCAATGCTGCAATTGGAACTGGATTCTGTGCATTGAGGGCAAGTGGGCTGCTGCCAGTGAAATTGACAAAGGGATTTAGTGGTTGCGCCATTCTGATTGGCCTGAGAACCCTTGTTGATGCGAGAAAAGGTCTACCAGGTGGAGGTGTAGACAAAGTTCTATTAGGTGGAGATGCAGATCTTTGAGCTCTTCTTCCCCTTCTTTCTCTACCTGGAGATAGGTGTAGATAAACAAACAATCCTTCCTCCCTAGTTCTTGACCTGGTCTGTATTCTTCTCATAAATTTTCCAGGCTTGGACTGCTGAAACCAGCGGATTATGCCTCTTTTGGAGTCGCCAGATGTGTGATTTTAAAGCTCCTTCAAAGCTGGAACTTACAACAAGTGCACATCGATCTTGTTGCAATGAAAGTGAAGACCTCTAAGGTCCCACCGGGCGTGCCAGAACTGTTATCACCGAATCACAGCACCCCTGTGTTTATACAAGTGCATATACTTGAACTCACGGTGTGATTGGATAACATGGGTACTATCTCCAAGTTGTGGGACTTGCTACTTGAGATAGACCTCCAGAGAAAGCTGGTTCTTGCTCCTAAACTACCTGCCACAATCTACTCTAATGCAGGGGAAACTAACTATTCTAATCTAAATTTCCAAGGGACCAGGGAGAGAGAATGCATAAAATGAAAGCCTACACTAAAGCGGTGATACACCAGAAAAGGAGGGTGTGAGAGTAGTCTCCAAATGCGTGAAATACAGAAGCAAAGTGCACACTAGAAGAGGTGATGACAGTTCTCCATAATCTAGCAAAATGCATTCACAACAATATTCCAAGCATACACAATGATAATGGATCCCTGCAAGAACATAATAATAGACACAATATTCTTGTAGAAAGATTAAAGGGGCAAGAAGAATGCAAGAAAACACAGCAGGGGAAGATACATCCACAAACTGATATTTTATTGCTTCATGATATGCACAGTTCAATCTATTACAAGATAAGGGCCTGGATCACCATGCAAGGAGTCCACTACAAGGGCCTGCAACACATTGGCTTCACAAAGCAATTTTGACAGAGCTTTGCTATCTGAAAACTCTCCCCTTTACAATGAGCCCAACACTCCAATTTATAGAAAAATGAGAAGAGAAAGAGAAGGGAAAATGGAAATCCCGAAATCTGTCCTTCAACCACCTGTAAGAGGCATTAAATGGAGTAAAATGATTATATATTACTTGCAAAAGGCTCCCCATACTGTCCCAGGTGCTGCAGCAGAGAAAGAATGATGACCATGCCTCTTAATTGCACTCCCAACCACCAAATGAAACACTGTTATGAACCCGGCCACGTTTTATAAAAAATATCCATCAATCTCTCATCAAATCTAGAATTTATTGATTTCTGTGCATTGGGCTCAGAGCCACGATTCCAACGGTACCAATTTTGTGTGATTTCGTTGAGAAATGCAAAAGTTATGGCCTTCTGAGTGCGGGCAGCTATTTTGGGTCTGGCAGGCGTTTTCTGTCATTTGACGGGAATGAGCATTAACTGACTGGAGCCGAATATGTTTCTCTTAATTAAATATATCTACCCTCATTAAAAATAATAAATCCAGTTTTTTTGGCGTAGAGGACGTCGTGCTCATTCCAGAAAGTCCAATTTTATGAAAATCGGAGCTCGGAGTCAAAAGTTATGGCCGTTTGAAGTTTCACGGGTCAAACGTTGACTTTTCTTCTTTGCCTTCGGCCGCTTCGGCTTTTCGCGTCCCTCGCGTCCACGCGTACCTTTGTCCCAACTGTCCCAGATGAAAATCTCCTGCTTCGGCCGATTCGGGCTTCCTTGTTCCTGTTTGAGGTGAAGACACGTGGCGAGATTCCATTTTTCGGCTCTTTCGGCTTTTCGCGTCCCGCGCGTACCTTTGGCCCGGATGTCCCAAACTATCTCGGATTTCTCCTGTTTCGGCGAATCGGCCGGTTCGCGTCCTCCGCGTACTTTTGTCCCAGATGTCCCGGATGAAAGTCTCCGGCCGGTTGGGACAAATCGCCCTCGCGAACCGCGCGTACTTTTGGCCCGACTTGTCCCAAACTGGCTTCGATATCGGCCGATTTTCGCGTCCTCCGCGTACCTTTGGCCCAGATGTCCCAACTGCGCGAAACAAGACTTAGGCGATTTTTTCCACTTTCGGCTGGTTCACCTTTTCGCGTCCCGCGCGTCCCGACGTCCCAACTGCTCCAAATGCGCAGACTGCCTGGCGGCTTTTCGGCCGATTCGTGCCCCGACGTCCCAACTGTCCCAACTGACTGCCTAGGACTAGGACTTAGCCGATTTTCTTCATTTTTTCAGCCCCAAGCTTGGTTTTTTGCAATTTTTTCACCTTTTCTAACTCGTTGGGTTTTCTTCTTGGACAGGAGAGTTAGAAAGAAGCCGAGGGGACCCCAGAAACATGATTTCGGGCCTTAAATCAATCTATTTGCTTGGGACTAAAGAATTTGATGCATGTTATCAAAATTACCTTGAGGGGTGAATTTTGGATAACAGGACCAAGGCGCTCCAAGATCTCAAAGGGACCCACAAACCTAGGAGCAAGCTTAGAACCTTTTCCGTAACGGATAGGGCTCTTATGATGTCTGACACAAAGAAACACCTTCGTGCCCACCTCAAAACTGCGATCTGTCCTATGTTGGTCTGCATACTTTTTCTATCTGTCCTGCGCCTCTTGCAATCTCTACCTGATCAAGGTAACCTGCTGCTCCATATCCTGTAATAATGCTGGCCCAAGGGATACCTTGTCCTCAATCCTGTCCCAACTAAGAGGTGTCCTACACTCTCTACCATATAAAGCCTGAAAAGGGGCCATGCCTATCGAACTCTGGAAACTATTATTATATGTAAACTCCACCAAATACAGATACTCCTCCCATCTCGACTGATGATCCATCACGTACATCCTGAGCATATCCTCCAAAATCTGATTCACCCTCTCTGTCTGTCCATCTGTCTCAGGGTGATAAGCTGTGCTGAAATTAATCCTCGTCCCGAGAACATACTGCATGGTGGTCCAGAAATGGGAAGTGTACAAAGGGTCGCGGTCGCAAATGATCTTTCGCAGAATCCCATGTAATCTGACAATCTCATCAAGGTATACTCGTGCCACAAAACTTGCTGTATAGGTGGTCTTCACTGGAGAAAAATGAGCTACCTTCGTCAATTTATCCACCGTGACCATGATGGCGTCGTGATGGTATCTCGACGTAGGTAACCCAACGATGAAGTCCATGGAAATGGTGTCCCACTTCCACTCTGGTATGGCGTGAGGATAAAGAAGGCCAGCCGGATGCTGATGCTCGGCCTTCACCCTCTGGCACTCTAAACAACGGGACACAAACGAGGCCACGTCTCTCCGAAGTCCTCTCCAAAAATACAACTGTCTCAGGGTGGCGTGCATCTTCTTCACCCCGGGATGGGCTGAATAAGGTGCACGATGAGCCTCTGTCAAAATGTCATGTCTCAAGCCTCCATCTATAGGAACATATATCCGACCTCTGTGTCTGAGAAGACCATCTACCTCTAATGAAAATCCATCAAATCTCCCCTCAAGGGGTCTCTGAGACTCAATCTCTGCTCTGGCTGCAAGGTAGAAACTATCCTGAGGAAGCTGCTGCAAGATCCTACTCCGCAAATCTGTGCCCACTGAGGTGGCCATAGCCACATGTCTCCACCTACTCAAGGCATCTGCAACCACATTCTCCTTCCCTTTCACATGCTCTATCTCCATGTCATACTCATAGAGTAATTCCATCCAATGCCGCTAACGAGCGTTGAGATTGGGTTGCGTGAAGAGGTGGTGAAGACTCAAGTGATCAGTCCTGAGTGTAAATCTCTGGCCAAGAAGAAAATGTCTCCACCGCACTAAGGCATGTACCACTACTGCAAGCTCAAGGTCATGGGTCAGATAATTGAGCTCATAATCTTTGAGTTTGTGAGACTCAAAGGAAACTACTCTACCCTCCTGCATTAACACACCTCCAAGTCCTGCCAAGGAAGCATCTGTGCAAACGTAGAACTCACCCTGAGGATCTGGCATTGCAAGAATAGGTGCTCTCGTGAGGCATTCCTTTAGTGTACTGAAGGCCTGCTCACATCTATCTGACCATAAAAACTTCTTCCCTTTCCGCTGAAGGGAAGTGATGGGGTGCGCAATCTGAGAAAAATCCTGAACAAACCTCCTGTAATACCCTGCTAGACCCATGAAGCTACGCACCTCGGTCACACTAGTGGGTGCTGGCCAGTCCATGATGGCTCAAATCTTGGAAGGATCGACTGCGATACCTTCCCCAGAAATGATGTGGCCCAAATACTACACCTCAGGCTGAAAGAACGCACACTTCTCCAAGTTCCCGTAAAGGCGTTGTTCGCGAAGACACTGAAGAACCTGGCGAAGGTGCTCCTCATGCTCCTCACATGTGCGTGAGTAAATTAGAATGTCATCAAGGAAGATGAGCATGAAGCGATCAAGGAAGGTCCTGAATACCCCATTCATCAAACTCATAAACACTGCGGGGGCATTCGTCAAACTGAAAGGTACCACTGTGAACTCGTAGTGGCCATATCTCGTACAGAATGCTGTCTTGTGAATATCTGTCTCCGTAATCCTGAGCTGATGGTACCCTGACTTAAGATCTATCTTAGAGAAAACTGTAGCCCCCTTCATCTGATCAAATAAATCATCAATGCGTGGAAGGGGGTAACGATTCTTGATCGTTACTTTATTCAGCTGACGGTAGTCAATACACAACCGAAGAGATCCATCCTTCTTCTTTACGAAGATCACTGGTGCACCCCAAGGGGATACACTAGGACGGATTAGGCCTTTCTCCAGAAGGCCCTCAAGCTGTAACTTGAGCTCACATAACTCAGGAGTAGTCATCCGATAGGGTGCTCGTGAGATAGGCTCTGCACCCAGAACTAGATCTATATGGAAGTCGATCTCACGTGGGGGAGGTAACCCCGGTAGCTCCCCTGGGAACACATCAGCAAACTCTGATAAGATGGGATGGTCATCGAGGGAAGGTCCTCTTGACTCATCCTCTGATCTGTCACTGACCGTAATAGCAAACAACTGACAACCCCGTCGCGCACACCGCTTAAGCTGCATAGCGGAGATGGTGCGAATGGATACGGCCCTCCTAACTCCTGATATCACTGACTCTACTCCAAGATCATCTATGCAAACAATAGTCTTATGGTAACAATCCACTCTAGCTCTGTGAGCGGACAACCAATCCATGCCTAAAATGATGCCATAAGATCCTAATGGAAGGATCCGAAGATCAGAAGTAGTGGTGAAGGGTCCCAAATCCACTACACACTCCTTAACTAAGGAGTCTACAGAAATTTTGGCTCCAGAAGCCATCTCAATGTCCCAACTATGGCCCTGCCTAACTGCCACCAGCCTACAATGCTCTACTAAGGATGGTGCAATAAAAGAATCAGAAGAACCAGAATCAAATAATATAGAGGTGGAAATACCACCAATACTACCTGTCGTCTCAATCATAGTACTCTGGTGCTCAGCTTGGCGGTTCTCGACCACTGCGTAGATCCGATGACTCCATGCCATATCTCCAACAGTAGGCTCTGAGCTCTGCGTCTTACCCTTGTTAGGGTTATGTGGGAAATCTCTCCAATGATGTCCCACAACACCACAACCATAACAACTGCCTGGTCCTCTCCAGTGGGAAGCAGCTCCAGCTGGTACTCTAGATGTCTGAGCTACAGATCCTTGACGATCTAGCTATGGACTGCTGAGGTCTCTGCTGACGAGCTCCTGTTGACTGAGCTCTCGGCGTACCCTGTGTCCTGATGGGACCCCTAGGAGGAGGCCCCATACTACGTCCTCTCTGCGCATCAAATCTCTGAGGAGGTCAGTAAGGTGGGTGGGTCTACTACTACTGCTACTGCTGTGGTGGCCTGAATGAAGCTTTCCCTGAACTCTGTCCACCCCATGGAGGAGGAACTGACCCCTTCGACCTACCATCCTGCATCTGCTGGATACGGCTCCGAACTCTGTCTCTAGCCTGCTGCGTCTTCCCCCGTGTCTCCTCTGCAATATAGGCCTTCTCCACGGCCTCTGCTAATGTCTGTGGGCAGTGAATGCGCACTGCGCCACCTAAATCCAAGTTTAGGCCCCGGATGAACCTGTGAATCTGTACCTGCTCATCCTGCATATAGTCGACGTACTGGAGTAGGTCCAGAAATCGACTCTCATACTCAGCTACTGTCATCGATGCCTGACGGAGGTCATGAAACTCATCTATCCGCTGCTGTATAAATCTCCTGGGTAAATACCTGCTCCTGAAACGCTCCTCAAACAGCTCCCAGGTAATCGTCTCCGAGTCAACATGGAGCTTCTGCTCCTCGGTCCTCCACCAGACTCCTGCTCCATCCTTCAGAAGATGGATTGCAACACGAGCTTTCGTGTTGCTAGTACAAGGGCAGAGCTTGAAGCATCCGCTCAAGCTCACCAACCAGGCCTCTGCCTGAAAACCACCTGTATCACCCGAATAGTGAGATGGTCGTAGCTTCAGGATCTCCCTGATATGGTCTGCAGCTGACGTATGACGAATCCTAGGTCTCTCTGTATGCTCCTCCCTCTGTCTAGGGCTCCGAGACCTGTCCCTATGTCCTGAGATCCTGTCCCCATGTCCTCTCTGTGGTGACTCTGCCCTAGCTGACTCCGCACGGAATTTCTCTGCCCTGTGCTCCTCGCTGTGTCGAGGGGATGCCTGGGCATCTACTGATGGCTCCAAACTATGTCTTGCAAATCGTCCTCCCAAGGGCTCTCCGCGTATAGCGGCATTGACATCCTGGAGTGTCTGCAAGATCTGAGGTAGAATGGCTGCTACAGCCTGCTCTGGCGGTGGTATATCTAGGTCTATATGAAGAGACCCCTCGCCCAATCCGCGCCTCCTGCACAGATCAAGGTGAGAGTTAGTTCATTGTTCTAGGTCTTGTGCCAGTTTTCTAAATTTGTTGTTTCCTATAATTATCAACATTGTGGTTTTATATATTAAAAGAATCAACTCTGCACTAGGTTAAATGTTCATGTTTCATGTTTTCTACGTGTGCCCAAGGGTCCAAGCTTTGAACCCCCGGCTCTGATACCAAAGTGTGATGCCGCGGAAAAAAAAACGACGACGATCAAAGAACTTGCTTCCACAAACATATAACCCAAAAAATATACGACTAAATTTTTTTTTTTTTGCATGAAGATCAAGATTTAAGAGAACCAGTTTATAATTGCTATATATTTAAATCGGGTCACTTTGTTATTGTGTCTAGGACTGGATGCTGAAAATAGAGTCTAGTTAGGTCACATAGAGCCTCCCTAATGTTCTTCTTGGCACTAGCATTGTCGTCAAAGCTTGATGTCATGAGCCAGTTATTATCCAATGAGTCATTTAATCTTGCCTCTAAATAAACATTAAGAGCAGGTGTCGGTGAATAATTATTCTCGTGTCATGATCGTAATTCTACAAATGAACATTAAGGGGGGTGATTAGGTACTCATCATTATCTATTAATTTTTAATTTAGTATAAAAGGATTGAATTTGAATTTCAAAATTAAAAATGAAATATATATTTTAGCAAAAATTACATTATGTAAATCTATATGTTTAAACATAAATTTGAAATTTTGGTTGGGGGTGGGTGGCTTTAATGGCCACCTGCCATAACATTAAAACCCCCTCTCCTTGCGTGCTGAAGCTACTCCAGCTGGGTCGCATATCCTCATTCATTTCACCTTGGATTTGCAAATCTTTTACCTGTTGTGGTCGGCCTGCTAGTTTATTCTGCCCTGGCCGCGTGGATTTGATGTGGTGATTATAGATGAAGCTACAGGCGAGTGAAGTAGGCGTGTTAACTCCACTTTTATTCGGCCCTGGCCGTGTGAACAGAGAATGGTGGTGAGAGGTGAAGCTACAGGCTAGAGGGACAGGCGTATTTACCTCACACTCGGCCCTGGCCGGCGAGCTGCTAGGGAGGTTGAAGATGAAGCAGGCAGGGATATAGTTACCTCCACTTTCATTGGGTGCCGCGAGGTGTGTTCTTGGCGCGGAATCCTGGCCGTGTCTACAGTAATGGCCTGCACAGTATGGCAGAAGCCTTTTTTTTGGAGCGCTTCCAACAAGCAGGTTGTCCAACTATGTTGTTATCTGTTCAGTATCGAATGCATCCTCAAATTCAGGATTCGCCTTCAAGATATTTTATCAAAAATCGATTAAGGGACAGTGAGAGTGTTACGAGGAGACCTGATGAAATTTATTACAAGGATTTTCTATTGAGATCCTTCCTGTTTACGAGGTAGCTCGTGGAAGAGAATCTCATAGAGGTGGATCTGTTTCATATCAGAATATTCATGAAGCACATTCTGCTTTGCAATTTGCATGAACATCTCATGCGTAGCCTTGGTTCGCTGATTACAGTCCAGGTCTGGGAGGCTTATTACGGCCATGCCATAGGTTTTGTTTAATATATTTAATTAATATTATTTCTTGGCTATAGTTTATTAGCATATTTTGTTATATATAAAAGAAATATTAATAGTATATTAATATTAATATAATTTAATAATAATAAATCCATTAGTTTTAGTATTACTTAAATATGAATAATATTTAAAATATTAGTTTCCTTATTAAACATTAAGGACATGTGGGTAATGAACTTAATAAGTTTAGAGCTTTTGCATTAAAATTCTTTCTACACAATCTAATAGGCATTGAATGGGATTTCAAGTAGATTTGATTTCATTTCCCTTTACAATTTGCAAATGGATTTACAATAAATTCTTAAATGAGGAAAAACATAATAGAGCTAGGACTTAAATTACTTCATTGGCATATTGGAAACTATTTAAAACTTAAGTCTTTCCATCAACAATACAAGAAGAGATAATGCACTAATATTCCCACTTTTCAATACATCTCTTTTAAGTAACAAAATGAAATTTAATATATATATATATATATATTTTAAATTTTTTTAAAGTAAATTTCCCAACATTCCTCAAGAGGGTTTCAACAATATTTCCATTAAGTTTTAGAGTAAGCACTACTAACATTTCAACAAGATCAACACACTCATATGAGGTTCCAAGCCAAGTTAAAGGAGAATAAATAAATTGTCTTTCCTTCAACTTTCAATTCCATCCACATTACAACCTTACTAATGAAGATCAATACAACTTTCCTTCAACATCTTGTTACAACATTTTCCACTTAATGTGGGAACATTTTACAATAATGGAAGCTAAAATACAAAGCAATATTACACTTTCCTCCACTCTAGGTGGGTAAAAATACAAGGTAGTTTCACATTGTCATCAACAAGGCTCCAATGCTACAAACATCAACAAGGTAGCTCCTCCAATAGTTTGCTTGATTCACAACAAAATAAGGGGAGAGGCAACGCTCTCCTCCCAACCAAGATACCCAATGGAGAAGAGAAGCCATCCTCTCCATTGGCCCCCGAGCCCCAACCACATTACAATGGGAGAAAATCCAACTCATGGCAACTACTAGCTTCCACATAACTTAACATAAAATTTCACATTCATTCCATAATCCTTCAAAACAAAAAGAATCAACAACTCAACAAGAGGGAAACCATCAAAACAACCAAGTCACAAGGCTTATCAAGAAAGCCATAAGAGTAAGACCTATGGGGAGGCCACTTATGCCTCCCAATGGGAATGGGTGCCACCTAAAAGCCTCCAATGCAAACACATTACCCCTAACAACTCTTATGCCTCCCTCAAGTACCCCTTATCCCTCCATCCACTCTTATGCCTCCCTCAACTCTTATGGCTCCCCCAAAGTAAGAACAAGAAGAAAATGCAAGCATTTCTCATACTAGGTGGGCACCCAACCCAAACTCCCTCCTCAAGAAAATGATCTCTTATGCCTCCCTCAAATAAACTCCCCATAGTCTCCTCCCACTCCCAACTTAGGCATTCTACCCATTCCCAACAAGAATTTCAAACAACAACATTCAACACAACATAAATATACATTCATATAACAAAAAAGAAAACATAATACAAACAAAGGTGAAGCTCCTACCTTTCCATGGTAGAGCTTGCTCCAAGTATGAAGTCTCAATCCCTCCAAAGGTCAAGCAAGCATCCACAAGCTCCAACAAAATTCCCACAAGTATCAACAAGCTCCAAAAAAATCCACAAACTCCTTCAAAATCCTCTCCTCTCCAAAATACAAGAGACTAAAAATGAAACCTCCAACCCCCAAAACAAACAAGAGGATCAAATAAATAGAGAAAAGAGAGGGAGGGATGATGTGGCTCCAAGTAGGATGCCACCTCCTTTTCCCTCCACTCCACATCACTTGGTCAACCTCATATTCCAATGCACCATTAATAAGTGGTTGAAAGAAAGGCAAGCACCTTACACACTCCATCTAAGCCCACTCCCCCAAAGGACAAAATTAAATTTTGAAAGAAAGTGCAATTAATATTTTACCCTTTTTATCCCCCCAAAACACCTAAAAGACCCTAAATTTGGCCTTCCAACCCATAGGTAGGGTTGGCATGGGGTTTTAAGAGGTGTGGGACAAGTTTGACTTGTCCCACAAGCTTTGAAATTTGGCCTCTAAGGCCAAATTCGAGTTTCCCATGTGGGGTAGAGTGTGCTACACTCAAAACTCAAACACACATCAATCCACACAAAATCCCAAGTAAATCAAGCCTAATAAATGAACTCTCTTTTGGTCATATCCTTTAATTAGTTTAGGACAAATTCAAATTAACTTAATTAAGACACTACAACCCATGGCTAATAAAGGGGTAAACACCAATCCAAAGAATATGAATAATAACACAAGTAAAATTTCACTTACTAAGAGCAACACATACTAACATAATAAAAAGGGAAAATTAAAACAAAACAACACATGACCCCTAGGTCACAATTTTTCCCTAACCAAATAATTCTAACACACACACAATTACTTGTTGCCATGGTGACCTTAGTTGGATTCTTCTCGAATTCCGATGTGGTTGGTCTCCACTCCCCAATATTGTTGTGAATATAATATACCTGCAGAACAGAGAATACCTCCTTCGGCCTGTTGGCCGCATTAAAACATTCATGCCAAATATACAATATAATCTAAAATAAACGACACATGATTTACTATCATCTATGCAAGTACGATATCACTTACACTTTCTAGCACATTTCTATTCCACATTTCATTTATGTCAAAACGATTATCACATTAGTCCAATTATCAAGTTCTACTCAATATGATTAAATATATCACATGTCATAATTAAAGATAAATAACCATGTCAAAAGTATACCAATATCATCATCAAATGTCCACCAGTAGACCATATGCATCATATAAAGATCAAATCAATAACAGTCCAGTGTCTATGATATCTACTAGCATGCTAAATCAAGAAGCCATAATAAATCCATAAGTGAAGTAATCAGTCTCGAAAACAACAAAACAAAAATGGTGTCGAAGGGAGGAGGGGAGGCCGTCTTTGATGTGCTGCCAAGAGTTGAGAAGAATGCCTCAACGATGCCGCTGCAACGCCATTCAGCGAAAGTTTGACCAAGCTCAGAGCGGAGGAGAAGACGATAATCAACGAGGAAGAAGACATGGAGAAGAGTGGATGAAATTACAGAGAGCAAGATAACTCCCTCAACATTGCAACGTCTCACCCTGCCGCTGCGACATTCAACAACGCACAACACAAGTAGAAGCATGTAAGACTCCTTAACTTGCATTCTCTGTAATTTTAGTACAAGATTCATTAAATTTATTCACGTTGTTTGTGTTGGGTGCAGGCATTTTCATGCCGGGGAACGTTTAAAACACAGTAAGAGATATAAATAAATAAAGCAGTGTTAGCATGACATAGCACATCATCGTGTGACTAAATCCGAAACAAGACTGACTTTTTCTATTACTATGTAAATCGGCCCTGGCTTCAATTATAAATAAATATTTCAAGCTAATTATCATGACGTGTTTCTACACACCAAATCATGAATGTATATGGAGATTCTATATATTAAAATTGTCAAGCGACAATCTGCCGCCATTATGCGGCGGAGTAGCCCCGCTGTCTGAATCTGAAGCAGCACTTTTCGTCCCCTAGGTAGATCTCAGCGTGGCTGGAAGACGAACCGCCTTTGTTTCACAACAATATGAAAAATGCAGTCCTCTCAAAAGCCACATATCTGCTATTTCTTTGTTGCTTGGTTAAGAGAGAACGGTAGTGCATTCGTCCTCCGAATCGTACATAGACTGCGCCGAATGCTGCCCAAACTATTGTCAGCCATTTTTTCAAAAACTGTTAAAAATATGAAAACGTTTAGACGACCGTCAAACCGTCAACTTTAATACAGTCGCAGAAACGTCCGGAAGTCCTTTACCATAAGGGAAACGCTTTCGACGTTCGGCATGAAAATATTATGTAAAATAACCACAATTTCCATAAATTTTAAACTCAAATACTACAAAACTAAAATAATTTGGAAATTCCACATTAATTCCCCAACGGCCCCTTTCTCTTCTCACCCGCTCCACATATATATATGGATTCCTTCCGATAATATAACAAAAATTTATTACAATAAAGTTTCACCCATATTATATATATTTTGATTAATTTTTTTTTTTTTTTTAAATCACATAAAATTGCAATTTGTTTTTGAATTTCAATGTTTATTTTTGGTTTAACATGCAACTAATAAATTAATTGTATTTATGTTTACTTTTATTAATACCAAATCCACAGTTATTTAGGAAGTATTTCGTGTGTAATTAATAGTGGTCGACTGCAACTGCATGTAATTATTGTGTAAATAATAGTTTTAAGATTCTTGATTATGGAATTGTTGTTGGTTCTTCTGACACTTGTCTTTGATAAATGTCTATATTTGGGTTACAAATGTCTGTTTACGTGTAGTTTCCAATTTTTTTTGCGATAGTAGTATTCTTCAAATATGTATATGCGATATAAGCATCGCTCTATATATACGATGGAGTGTAATATGCTGAAATAGTGCTGTCTTTTTCTTTCCTTCATTATTATTGCTTTGAAACTGATCAGATATATATATTTATTATTGCTTATAAATTCAAAAAGGCTAATCGATTCCTTCCCAAATCTACCAATCCCACTCTTATAACCCCCTTTTCCCCAAAATATTATTGCAAATAGGTGTCCTAGATACTTTATCGATGCAAATTTCATTAGATACTTAAATTTTATACCATTGCAAAACCAGAAATGAATATGGCAACATATATTTTGTCAATATAGGTATTGAAGTATCATTTGAATAGTTAAAAAAACAAGTCCGAATCGGCACACAATAAGGATTGATGCTATCCACGAAGACCGGCGAGTAGAGTACTAAGGCCTTGTTTTGAATAATATCCGCAGTTGCCTCTTTAAAGCCAGGAAGCCTTTTGAGGGATTTTTCTATTGCTCCTGCACAAGAAGCACACTCTATACCGGTCACATGGAATGTAACCTTCCTGACCTCCAACGCATCATCATCAGGACAAGCAGACGAGGATGATAACAAAGGAGACTTGAGCTCGTCCGTGCATTCAAACTGTAACTTCTTCTCCTCCTTCTCCAACAATGTGACATCTATCACTCAACTCAACATTCTGGATTCTTATCTATCCAGTCAAGAACACAGGTCTCAGAAAATGCGTATATCCATCTGCTATTTTATAATCAATAATTTTAAATTCAGAAATTAAAAAAATCCTAACAAAACTAGGAGGAGCTAATGCATATTAATGTTTTCATTCCACAATAGAACTTACAAATCAAAGAAACAAGAAGGACTTACAGATTGAGGTGGCGGTGGCAGTGGCAAGTCGTCCTAGGATCTCTATTTGATATGATCAACTCCGATATTCCATGTAATCTAAAGATTTCTTGAAAAAATCTTCTTAATAGTATCGGTGAATCATTTTTCAGATTCCTAGGTATAAAATGTGCCATTTTCATGAGCTTATCCACCACAACCAGAATTACATCATTTTTATTTTTGGACAAGGGCAGTCCTTGGACGAAATCCGTGCTAATTACTTTCCATTTATACCGAGATACATTATGCGGGTACCGCAGTCCCACATGATGTAAATGTTCCACCTTAACCCTTCGACATTCTAAGTAGTGAGCTCCATAATTTGTTATATGCTTTTTCATTCCTTTCCAGAAAAAATTTCTTTTTATGTCAGCGAACAATTTTGTTAACCCCTGGATGACCTGAATAAGGTGCATCGTGAAATTCCTTAAGTAATTTAGTTCTTAATTAATTTTCCAGGATTGGTTTATAGAGCACTTATACTCGTTGAGGAGGTCATGTACAATCTAGAATCACAGCCCCTAGACTTGTCATCCTTTGTTTTTGTCAATGTTTGAGCGCTACAAAAGAATGAAGAATACAAAAATGTTCATACACACAAAGAAGGACACAACTTACGTTGTACACTACTTCCCCTCCACATACAACAAATATAGGGCACCAAACTACATAAAACATATAATTGCAGTTACAACCTAAGTCACATAATTCGTCGAATTTCAACTAAGAAGTTCAAATTCGGCGATTTCCAAAAATAAATAAAAAAATCGCTAAAATTCGCTGCAAATTCGAATATTCTTATATTATTCATTTTTTTGGGAACCCTGAAAAAAAATTGATTGGTCGAAGTAGGTGGAACTGTTATGATTTTTCAAAGTTTATTAATGATGGTTAGGGTTTTGTTTGCTATATATGCAAGCTTTATGGGAAGGTTTACAACTACCAAGTGAAGCTTCACTGAAACGTGAGGTCTCCAAGCTATGAATCATGATTATAGTGGAGTCATTTTTGTGTTGCGCCAGTCGTGAGTGGAGTCGTTTTGCCATTTGTGTAGCACCAGGGTGAGTTTAGAGTTGTTTTGTGTGCCCCGCGATTGCTGCTCGTAGGCAGTCACAATGACACAATCCAGCCGGTAGCAAACAATCGACATAGCATAGTGACATAGTCCAGTCCACTTGCACCAAACAATCAGTCCACAGTCGTTGCTTGAAGCCCACAGTCTTCACTCTAGGTATTTCCCTGCTCAATTTTATTTGGCATGGCCACATTAGCATATAATAAAAATACATAAATAAAACTATATAAGCACATAAACTTAGCTTATTTAGTTTTTCTATATTTTATTTAGGTATATTATTTTTTTATTGACATTTAAAAACATAATGAATAAATAAATAAAACATGCGTAGACATTAGGTTTAGTTTGTTTTATTCATTCATTTATTATCTTAAATTTGAAGTTATAAATTGCCATTTAATAGTAATATTGGATAAAGATTTGAAATTAAATTTTTATTGTTATAAAAAATTCAATATTAAACTTAAATATAACGACAATTCAAAAATATAGGAAGTAAATAAATAAATAAAACTTTGAACTTATAAAATCTTATTATTCAATATTAAATTCTTATTTGTTATTAAAACTAGCAATCGCACGTGAATAGTGCAATGTGAACGCCGAAAGGGATTTGGTGGAGGAGTGAAGAGGGGAGGAGGTGCGAATGGTTGAATTTGAAGGAAATAAATATGTTTGTGGAATTTGGCAAACAATAACTTGGAGCGACGGGATAGATGGATAAAACAAAAAATGAGATGGGGAAGCTTGCAAATGTCTTTTTTAACCATATTGTCAAGTGTGTTAAACTATCTTGATTTAGAATTTAAATTTTTTTAATGTGTTCTTTTTTGAAATAGAAGAAACAATTAAATTAGTTCACAAATTCGAATGGAGAAGGTGTGCATTGTTGGAGGAGCTCACGACATAAAATATCATGTCGATGCAGTTTTGTTCAAGTGGGAGGGGCAAAGTATGCTCTCTCGGTAATGAGGGCGGGTGTTATGCGAGGTGTAATTGTAGTGCAGGATTTAACCTATGTAGAAGATATGTGGAAGTGCAAGCTCGCGAATCTTGAATTTACCTTCGCTTCCACTTTCTTCTCACCCTCTAAGGCTTTGCAGTGTCTCATGCACCACTTCTTATAAATAGGGAGCTTGCATATGGTTGAGTGCATCACACATAACCACATTGTTTGTCCACAATGAGAGAGGACCAAGTGGACGAATTCACAGAGTCTCCTTGATCGCCACATGTAGATAGGGAAGCTTGTTTCCCTTGCCTGACCACTGTATCTAGCTCATTCTGAACCTTCATTCTCGAAAGTGATATACATAAATTAATTCCCCACCAAGTACAATGAAAATAAAAAATTAGAGAGATTGATAAAAAAATATGTTGTATTGTACTGAAGGAGCATAGAACACATCATTCTCATCGACTCTATCCTCCAAGTCAAACGAGGGCATAAATCAACACATAGAGTAAATTTATTTAAATCAAATAGTTTGCTAGCATTGTTTACGCTTCAAATGCATGGATTTTCATCGGAGCTAAAAATTTTCAAAACATTGTAAATCAGGAAAAATCTAGTGGAATTTTTTTTTCATAAAATCAATGGGTTCAACACCGTGGCTGAGATTTTAGTATATGAATATCCACATTAGTCTAAGGAGCCCTTATCTTCTCTCGCCTCCATTTAATGAAGATGATGAATACGATGATGACGAAGTGAAATGGTTCTATGATGAATGTGTGTGTGCTAGTCTTGATAGAGTGAAAATAGTATGACGAGCTTTTGTTGTAAACGCTACACTTCATTTTAAAAAGGCATTTGTACAATCCATCTACCACACTTCCATCGAACAACATAGAAATTATGTGAATATCTCATGTGGATGGCTCCTTATCAACTGTGTGTCAATGAACATTAATTGAGGAATCCTTCATTTGCAAAGAGCACATGCAATAGTGTGTTAAGTATTAATATACAATACACACATATATTAATATAAATTGTTTATAAATGTATATAAAAATAAGAAACATTTTTAATTCTAAAACAAAATAAGTGTGATTGAATCTAAATCTTGTACAAGTTTAACACATAATTCTTATGCTTATTACTACCAATAATTGAAGGGTTCCAATTAATTCCCCTGTAGCAAGATCTCGACATCATACCTTAGTACTTAGTTTTTCTTAAGATTTACACCTTGGTGGATGGCTAAAAAGTACCTATTACACTACCATACACAATTTGAACTACAACCCATGCCACAAATTTGGTGGTGGCTAGCCTACCATTTTGATATAACCCATGAACAAGTAGAACAAGTAGAACATAGTAATGGGATTATCTCATTTGTTATTTATTTATTTGTTTTTCAATGAAATCCTTTGTCAAGTAAAAGCTTAAAACATAATAAATCATCATTTTCTTAATCAAAGGAAAAGGAACACCCAAGCTTTTGGGTGTGTGGGTTAACATCAACAATAATACACTACAATATTTTAAAGATGTGAGACAACATTTGTAAAACATGGTATTGACGCTATTTTAAAAATTTAATAATAAAATCACTTATGAAATATCCTGCTAACACCAAATAGGAGACAATTTCCAACCATTAGAAATATGAATGAAATAACACAAATTAAAAAATTAAATGTGTGAAATGTATTAATATCTGACATTGCCTATTTCATGGTAGCTGAAGGGACTCATACTACTTCCCCAAAAAATGAAATTATTTCTATTTGGATAGATAGGATGACATGTCCATGGTTTACACAAGGTTAGTAATTACCAACTCTTTACACTTTCTGCAATGTGAACGCCAAAAGGGAGGTGGAGACCTAGAGTGTGTACAGGGAGAATGGACAATGTATGAATTGAAAGGTGAAAGTTGTCAGAGAAGGAGTGAAAAGGAGAATATTTTTTTGAAAATTGTTAATATGGAGAGAAAGATGGAAGGATAAGGGAAGGAGGGAGTGGAGGAAAATGAATGGTGTATGTACATGTGAAAAGAAAGGAGAGAGAAAGAGGAAAGAAAAGGAACCTTAAAACGAAGAGAAGAATTGTGAAGTGAAGAAGTGGAAAAGAACTTAAAATAAATGGACGAAATATATATTCATGTGTTATGAGGAAATGACATGTTGGTGGAAGAGTTTGCACAAAAGTGTCGGGGAGTAAATGTAAGTTGGAATGTTGGAGAAGTGGGCTTGGAATAGATGTTTCCCTTATGTTAATAGAAGGACGAAGCAACAAACTCTACGGTTGTGATCCATGAGAAGATGCAAGCAAAGAAATGAAGGTGTTGAATGGTTGGACGGTGACACCAAAATGTGCATGGTGATAGGGGTAAGCATTGATTGTAGGCGGGAGAAGTACTATGCTGGATTCGAAGTAGAAGGTTGGGTGAGTCAAAGAGGCAAGAAGCGAGTGTCGCTCTACACCGAACCAGAAGTTTCACCAACAAATAGTGATGGATTAGAAGTTTGTTTATGGACTTCAATAGCAAGCTTAATTCGACTGAGGCATTCATAATACAAGCCCATGTAGAGCATGTGCAAAAAATTCAAAGAAAAATCTCGAAAACGTGCAAGTTGTCTGAGGAGTTGGCATGATACTTCTTCCCTAGCATTCATTTAGGGAATTGTGCAAAAATTTTCACACACCCTTGGGACACGTGGACCAGCTCCTTACATAATACGATCGTATTTCAACAGAAAAATCGTCTGCCCGCCAATCCCTCCCTTCAATTTACATGCCTCATGTTAGAATCCGGAGGCGTCATTTCATTTAAGGCACGCCTTTCGACGTAAAAATTAACTATAGAAAATATTTTTCTTTGCCTCGAAATAATGACAACTAATGTCAAGGAACCAATAAATTTGATAAAATAATCACAGTCCTCTTGGTGACAAGTTAAAATACTGAATAACACATTTTTGGAAAAGGACAAGAAGATCCAACTGAAATCTCATAGAAACAACCTCTCTAAAAGTATGTGTAGAATGTATATTCAACCATTCTGCCAACTGCATTGTCTCAAAAAAATACCTGCATTGTAACCTATTATTTCAAACCATAAAATATAAACAGCTTTCCAAATACCTAAATCAAACATCTCCAAAATCTAAGGAAATTTTAACAAAATATGAAATAAGGATTTAAAATCAAAAGCTGCTTAGGACTATTGCCCTGAGTTTTACAAACAATTCTATGAAACCACCCTACTCCCTGGTGGTAAAGTTTAGAAAAAAGGAAAAGAGACATCATGTCTTCAATGCAAATGGAAAATACATTTATACGCAGGGATAATAAAATGTTGAGATCAATAACCACCAAGCTAAAGAGATTCGCTTGGTAATTGTAAAAAAATATTTCACCTCAATTGAATAGAGGAAATTGAGGTTACAATTCAAGCAGGAAATAAAAAATTACTAGTGAGCATGATGGCGCCAATTCACAGCAAATCCTTGAAAAGGGCACTCTTCCTTTTTTCAGCTAAGCCGGCACAAACAGGAGCAATGAAAACCACTCCCTCGCTACAATTAACCTCATCTCAATTGCAAGTCTTTGGGGATTCTTGCATCAAATAAAAAAGCATCCATTCGAGAAAATTCCAATCACATAGCTTTTGGTACAATTTTTTACTAAGCAGGCCCATGAATGAAATGTGCGCGCACTGCGAGTTGTAAATTCTTGATGTCGATGGCCTGCAATCAAGACAATTATCCAATACCTGGAAGGCATCTTTAGTCATCCAGATAATAATATGATCCTGCATTCTTCTGCTCCCTGTCCTTTGTTGATTCCAATTTATTGATCCTAGGCCTAAAGTTTGTTGGATCTCGCCTAAATGTGATCCATCCAGGTGCTGACAGAAAAGACAAAATCAAGTGGGAGTTATTATGCCAATTTAAGCCAAAATTGTCACCAAAAAAAGAATATAAAAAAATTCCACAAATTATTAGCAGCACCAATAATCACAATACAGATCAAGATCTAGGCAAATAAAGCAATTATGATTGCCTAACAAGAGTAAAATTTAACTGCATCAAGTTAAGACATTTACCGATAAAAACAAGTTCATTCCTGTCTGCTAAACTCTGTGGACCATTTGCAGTGCAATTTATTGAAGGTTGTCCCTCATAAACTATAACCCTGTCTGCCAAATAGGTGGCCATGATAAAATCATGCTCAACAACAAATGCAGTCTTTTTCGCATGAAGAATAAATCTCTTTATCACCTTTGCTGCAACAATACGCTGCTCAGAATCCAAGTATGCACTTGGCTCATCAATAAGATAAATGTCTGCAGGCTGCAAAATGGCAAAGATATTTTGTAAAGATCCAATAATCTAAGCCCATAGGTTTATAATGATAATAATTATAACTGGTTTAGGAATGTTAAAAAATTAGTCACCATATATAAAAGGATGTCCTAACCGAGCATCTCCTACGCAAATTCAATAATATAATTATCACATAATTGACATAATAAAGGTAAAACATCTTGATCTTAATGATTTCCTAAAAAGTTGCTTAAAGATTACCCTCCAAACAAAAAGGAAAAACGACGGAACCATATGAGAAGGGGAACCATTTGATGGAGAAACAAAATAGAACTATGATAGATGGAGGCCCGTGTAGTGGAACAAAAGAAAAAGATAGATTGTGGCAAGTGAAGGCAGAGAAAAGAACGAATGATTGTATATAAACAAGTACGTACGAATACGAGATCTAATCATTAGCACTTTTTCAGTCCTCAAGTAAGAGGTTTGAGAACAACTTCCTGTGAAATGTTCTTCCAATGAAAAAATCTAAATCGACGCCGATTCACAGCAAGCTCTAGGAGACCGCTTCCTGTGCCATCGAGCAGCTCGTTTGCTTCTCCCTCGACAAAAATAGCGGCCTACTTTCCTGATTTTCTTCACCTTTTGTTTCTGCAAATCTGTGCAGGAACCACAGCTTGCTTTGTTTCGAAAAGTTCTCCAACAAAATTTCCAACACTTCAGGCCTGGACACTGTATCTCAGCAGTCATTCTTCTGTCTAAAATCTGCAGAAGTCTGTGAGGATTCCATTACTCTTCCTCAAAATGATGTAGACATTTTATCGGCTGAATTTGCCGACAAAACGTCTAAACTACTTTTCCATTCCAACTGGGACTTTGCAGCTTACAGAGCCAAGTTGCAGTTGTGCATCGAACCCTTGTTGTTCTACAGGTTCGAGATGGAGTCGACGAGGTCCGTAACATTAATCATTAGGTTTGGGAAGGAACTCTTCTACGGCCGTAACTGGAGCGGGCTGCATCGTGGGGGTTTCATGATGGTGGAGCACCTGCAAGATCTCTGCAGGCGTGAGCTTTTGGACTAGAGATTTTCCGCGGCCTGTGCAGACTCCGCCGTGAAAGATCTCAAGCTTCTTCACCTCTAAACCCTAGGATACCAAAAAGCAATTAGTCGAAAAAATATCACAGGCGTGCTGGAAGAAAAATGGACGGAGGAGCTCGCCTGTCTCCTGCTGCGACAACAGAAGATGAAGTTGAAGATGAATAGTGGAGACCTGCTGCAATGATTCAACCCCTCCTACTTTTGCATAGTACATACTCTACACGATTAAAAAATAGTAAACCCGTAGCATGTAAAAACGAAAAAATAAAATTGTTAGAAAAACAAAAAACAAAATTTTTTAAAATAGCAAAAGTAAAATTGTTAAAAATAACAAAACCGTTGTAACAAAATTGTTAAAAATAGCAAAAGCAAATTTTTTAAAAATAGTAAAACCGTCATTTAGGCCGTCAAATTTGACACAGTCCCATAAATGTCCGCAAAGCTATTTCCCACAGGTGTAACACCTTCGGTGTAATCGGCGTAAATATAATATTAAACTCAAATTTTTTTATTATAATTTATATATTTAGGTTTATTAATATATTATTATTTATTAATAGTTAGAAATTTAATTTTTAATAGGTTTATTAAGATATTTATATATTTTTTTATAGTTAATTATTAATAATTATCATCCAAAATTATAAATTTAAATGTATATTTTATTATAATATTTATATTAATTTAGGTTTATTAATTGTTTATATTAAGAAAATAATTAATAATTATACTATAGAAAATTAGAAATTAGATTCGTAATTTATTATTTATCAATTAACTATATGTTTTGAATATATTTTTGAGCTTAAGATATAAATTACGGAAAATTAAGAAATTATTTAAATTTTACAATATGTATTTATAATTCTTTTATTATGAATAACATTATATTTTTTAAATTATATTATTTTTTAATAGTCAGAAATTAATTCAATGGTACCCCTGAAATCAAAAGTTGAGGGATGGAAACACGTAACATGCAATGGTTGTCAAATCAAATGTAATTTGTGTGGTCATTCATTTGTCGGGAGTATCAAAAGGGTAGTGGACCACCTACTTGGCATTTCAGCTGGTGCAAGAGGGGGTGTTATTGCATGCCCAAATGTAACTCCAAGCATCAAAGTTGCTTTAGAGAAAGACCAAGCCTCTTCGTCCACAGGAAAGAAAAAATCAGTGCAAAAAAAGTAGAGAATTCAAGCAGAAATATCTAGGTTCACTACAAATTTTGTGTCTTCTGCTTCAAACATTCCCACATTCGGTGATTCTACAAGGGGATCAAAGAGTGGAACTTTGAATAGCTTTTGGAAACTAGTGGAGAAACAACATGTGGATGATACATTTGTTGATTTGTTTTATTCAAGTGCAATTCCATTCAATGTTGCAAGAAATACGCATTTAAGAATGCAATTGAGAAAGTTGCAGAATTCGGCAAAGGGTATACACCTTCTACTTCAAAGGCTCTTCGAACAACTCTTTCGAAGAAATCAAAAGAAAGGGTGACTGAGAAATTGGCAGCAGTCAAAGCCTCTTGGAGTGTAATAGGGTGCACCATATTGAGTGATGATGGTCAGACATCTGTCAGAGGCCATTGATTAATGTTTTGGTGGCTTGCCCTCTAGGCGTAGTGTTTTTAAAAGTAGTTGATGCCATGAACCACAAGAAGACCTCTGAGAATATTTTTCAAAATATTAGAGGAAGCCATTCTTGAAGTGGGTATAGAGAACATGGTTCAATTTGTGACTGATAGTGCTGCAAACTGTGTGGGCGCTGGGAGGTTGATTACGGATAAGTACCCACATATATTTTGGAGTCCATGTGTAACACATTGCCTTGATTTGTTTCTTCATGACTTGGCTAAATTTCCATGGGTACATGAAGTAACTCACAGAGGGAGAGCAATTGCAAATTTCATCAGGAATCACCGGCTCACATTGACCATTTATAAGCAACATGCATCCAAAGAGTTGTTGAGGCCTTGTGAAACAAGATTTGCCTCATTTTATATCACTTTGAAAAGAGTGGTTGCAGAGAAAGCAGCGCTAAGATTAGTTATTTGTTCCACTGATTGGGAAAATTCAGTTCTTTCTAAAGGTGCAAAAGGAAAGAACATAGAGCAAATAATTCTAAACAACAATTTTTGGGAAAATGCAACAAAAGTTTTAAAAGTTTGTGAGCCAATTGTTGAAGTGCTTCATATGGTTGATGGTGATAAACCTTGTCTTGGTATGCTTTATAAAAGCATGGACCGTTGCAAGGAAAGCATTCAAAAAAAATTCAATAATGTGGAAGCAGACTATATTGAGATATGAGAAACAATTGATTCAAGGTGGAAAATGATGCACACCCCCTTTCATGCAACAACTTGCTATTTGGAGCCAAAACTCTTCCATATAGATAGACAGGGTGACAGTGAAATCATGAGTGGCCTTTATGAAGCCATAGGGAGGTTTGAACCAGATCCACAAGCTGCAAGCAAAATTAGGGATTAGTGTTGGACATACAGGTTAGAAGAAAAGATGTTTGGAATACCAACAGCCAAGTATGACATGTCACGCCCAGATGTTGAAGGATATAGGTGGTGGAGTAACTTTGGAGTAGATACTTCTGAGCTACAACGCTTTGCTGTTAGAGTATTGAGTCAAGGAGCTAGTTCATCAGCATGTGAAAGAAATTGGAGTTACTTTGACCACATTCAGTCAAAGAAGTGAAACAAGTTGTTGCCTGGGAGCTTGGGAGATCTTGTTTATGTTCGCATGAGCAATCTGCAATTGTGTATGAAGAAAGCAACGAAAGACTCATCTACTTCGTCTTCACAACTCCAACCCATTTCAGATCACATGGTAGATGTGCAGATGATGCTGACTTGCTTTCACAAGATGGATTCAGTGGTGAATTTAAAGATGATGATATCGAAACATCTAATCCAAGTGCTCTTGATGATTTTGAGCTTTTTTGATGTAGAAAGTTTAGAGAAATCCAAAAGTTTGAGAATAGTGGTAGAACTTAGATGCTTTAGAATCTAGACTCTTTTTTAAACAAGAAACCCTCTTTAAATTTGTGATTTCACAAGCATAAAATGCTCTATTTAGTATTTACTATTTTGATCAACTTATAAGTTACAAATATGTTTTGACATCATTTCATAATGTTTTTGAAAGTATTTAATAATATTTGTGTATTTCAAGCTCAACCATTCTTGTATGTTTATTATTTATTTAAAAAATATTTGTATATTTCAATCATTTTTGTATGTTTACTATTTATTTAAAAAATTATATAATAAAAAATGCAGATTTATATAATCTGAACTTAGTGACGAATTTTTTCCCGAATTTTATCGGTTGACGAATTTTTGACTAATTTTATCCTCGCCGAACATGAACACGAACATGAACCTAGTGACGTAGGTTACAATCACACCCTCATCAATAAAAAAATGACCCCATTTTATATACCCACTTTCTTATCCCCTCCAACATATTTTGCAACTCATGTACACTTTGCTACTATATGTTTATTATACTGCCGAAGGTAAGTATATTCCTTTCACCATAGCTATTAATTGTTTTCTCATAATCAATAACAATATGCCACCTGTCATATTTATTGTGTTTTGTAAAGTGTATATGAAATATTTTTAGGAATATTTTGTTTCATTTATTAAAGAATATTCTTTTTTCTTTGCTTTCTATAGGTTTGTTCAAAAAAATTAAATTGAAAAAGACAATAGCAAGACATGAATTTGATGGATGGATGGTGCAATCCAACCAAAAGTGTAAGGCATCATAAATATTTATGACAAACAAATAAAATGTTGCATAAAGTCAACAAAAAAGAAGAGAATTTTACACTCCTCACCCAATTAAAATGTGGTTTGTTTTTTAATTTATAGGTCCTTTACCTATTGTGCTATATCTTACATGGCATTTTATAGATTTGAGTACAAAAAAATTGAAACTCACATAGTTTTTTAGAAGGCTAGGGCATTTTTTAACATTTTATTCATGGTTGAAGTCAAGTGAACCATGATTCAGATTTATTTTAATTGTTAATTCAATTGCAAACTAGTTAAAACAAATTAAATCCATTGTTATATGTAAATTTAAAGAGACAAATTAAACAAAAACAAAAACAAAAACATGGGAGTGTAATGAGAGTGCAAAACCGCTTTCATCTAAAAAGATTAAAGACAAATAATGTTTTTTATTTCATAAATGAACAATATAATACTTATATACTTGAAGTCTATGTTAACAGTTGTATACTCTAATTCTATGTTAACATTTGTATAATCAAAATCGATGTACAAGTTGTCACTCTGCAAACAACGACATACAATTTTCTTCTTTGTACCCCTTAATGCACTCCCTTCCGCAAAATTTGCCATATCATGGCCTTGTTTAGAACACAATTTTGGCATTAAAAAACAACTTTGCACGACTTACCATTGACTTGTACAATTTAAATAATAAAACAATGTATCATTCAAACTCTATTCTATTGGGTAAGAACTTAGAAGTTTTATCCTCCACGAGGCGGCGTACAAGCCAAGCAACATCAAAAAAAAAAAAAAAATTAATGTAGAGAGAAAGACAGGAAAATATGCTCTTCACGATTTAAAAAACGAAAGAAACTATTTATATTGTAAAGAGGAGAGAGAATTAAACAGCATTAAAAATTAAAAAAATGGGACAAGAAGATCAAATCAGAGTCTCCCCAGTGATTAAAGTAGTCGATCCTTTCCAACTGAATTTATATTTGTATATGCTTGCCTATCACCATACATTTTTTTATTTAATTACTTAAGAGGAAGAGGTTGACCCACGGACTTAGCGTCAAACATAGAACAAGTCCCATGTATTAACTTCTGAATGGAATACAGTGGGCTGACTGAAACTATCTTAACCAGCTACCAAGACCAGGCGAGCCAATCCCAATAACCTACTAGTATCTAATACTAAGCAACCGAGTCGTTTTTCCTTACTACTCATCTCCTCAATATCATACCAAAGGTAATTTTGGCTTTGAATCAATAGTTTGTACATGCTGGCTCATATGTATATGTAGAGAGGAGTCAATATCTTGTGTGTCAGGCTCAGTTTTAGCTTCTAGCATAAGAAGAACTTGGGACATGCTCGGCCTTAAAATTTCATTCTCCTGAATGCATAACATGCTTACCAGAGCAGCTCTTCTCACTTCTTCCACATCTGAGTTTTTTGCTATCCTTTCATCAACAATAGCCATGACATTTCCCTTATGAGTTTGAACAGCAGCCCATGGGGGAAAGTAATACATGCTAGATTGCTGCACAGTCCAGTCCAAATTTCTCCGACCTGATATTATTTCAAGCAGCATCATGCCGAAACTGTAAACGTCTGCTTTTTCAGTGATGGGAAGGCCGGAGATCCACTCTGGAGCCAAGTACCCTCTGGTTCCTCTTGTAGTTGTCAGCACCCGGCTGAAATCTCTCGCCACCTGCTTTGAAAGCCCAAAATCAGCCACTTTGGGATAGAATTGGCTGTCTAGCAGAATATTTTCTGGCTTAATGTCGCAGTGAATAATTCGGTCTCTGCATTTCTCGTGAAGATAAATTAATCCTTTTGTAATCCCCTTAACTATTTCGAATCTGGTTTTCCAGTCTAGCACCATCTCTGCTCCTCCAGACTTGCGGAATAAAAAAAAATTGAGAGAGCCATTGGGCATGTACTCGTAAACCAGTAACCTTTGAGATCCCTCTGCGGAAAATCCACGTAGCCTGACCAAATTCACATGTTGAATGTTTCCAATGGTGCTTATTTCAGCACGGAACTGCTTTTCTCCCTGGGCCGAGCTTTCTAACTTTTTAACCGCCACAAGTGTACCATCTGCAAGTGTTCCTTTGAATACAGAGCCGAACGCTCCACTCCCCAACTTATGACTGAAATTATTGGTGGCAATTTTTAATTCTTTGTAAGAGAATGTTCTGAGCGAAGATGGCGTGTCATCCTCTCTGTGTTTATTACGAAGTCTTCGATGCCAAAACAGGAAAGCCATAACAGCAATTAGGAAAACAGCGGCTGCCACAGCAAGCGAAATTGAAAGGATGCCGACTCTACTGATACTTCCTCTTCCCTTGGATGAGAATCTTAGCAAGTCAGAAGCTGTCAGCCGTATGAACAATGGCGGCCCGTGTGATGAAACACGCATGTTTAACAGATCGCCAAACCACAACCTGCAGATGCCAGATTCAGTAAAAGAAAAGGCTGTGCAGGAACAATTGTTGAGACACGAAGTTTTGCACAGTTGTTGGGTTTTCTGTTGGGTATATGGAACAGTTTCTTCATCCGCCATGGATTTGTTGGTGAGTTGCAGGAAACCCTCGTTGGTGTGAAGGCATTCCAATGGGCTGATTCGAACACAACCGCTCGACCACGACTTATCTAAATTCCAGGCTTGCTCGTCCGCGGGCTTGAAGCCTTCAACACAGCTGCAGAATAGGATGTCGTTGTTCATGCAGACTCCATACGCTCCACAGACGGCATAAGTATCGCAGGCTTGCTGGGGCACCGACCAAACGAGTGTCCAGCTTTTATTCTCAATCAATAAATATCTGGCCAGGCCACCATTCTTGCCCAAAACTACCCGCACAATTATCATTTTGTGCACTGTATATATGAAGTACATGCTTGTGGATGAAATCTGGTGCAAGGACTCATTATGCAAGGAACTTATCTGTTACGGTTGGCATATTGGGGAAATGGTCACCACTCCACTCTCCACTTCTCCAGTAAGGAACACTGTTATTATACAGCAGCAAGAGCTCTGCCTCCCCTGGAGATGGATCCCATTCCAAAGAAAATGGTCCAGGTGCCGGATCTATTGAACTTTTCCACGGTGTTAATCTCATGCCCTTCCAAAACTTCATCCCGGCCGAAAACGTATCCGTGGGGTATCCGAAACTCTCCCATACAGTCTCAGAAGCGTTTTGAGCGCCTGCCATGAGAAAATTACCTGAGTCCGATAGGAAAGCCCTGGACGCTTTAGCTGTCTGGTTCTTAATGGTCGACCAAATAACTTCTCCCTTCTTATCAGAGAGTATGAGATAACCATCTGTGCCCAGCTTCAATATGCCTGGTGTGTTTAACACAGGAGCCTCTCTATGAGCCACCCAAACAATGGTCTTATCTGGGACTTGGGCATACCATATGCCCATGTACCACTTATTTGTTCCATTGGGACTGAAAAACCCCAACTCAAACATGCCATTCTTTGAAAGTAGAGTCTGATCTTCGCTGAGAGAGAACCCCAAGCTAAGCACGTCTCCACCACCAACTTCCAAAGTATCACAGTTGAGCAGTGATGTAAAAGTTAACAGAAAATATGTCAACCACGTTACTGGCATTAATGCGTTTCTGGCCATTTCCATCTGCTCAGGCAAACCAGGAGAAACCTCTATTTGAT
This sequence comes from Taxus chinensis, assembly GCA_019776745.2. Taxonomy (NCBI): domain Eukaryota; kingdom Viridiplantae; phylum Streptophyta; class Pinopsida; order Cupressales; family Taxaceae; genus Taxus; species Taxus chinensis. The sequence goes on from CM034146.1 coordinate 783,179,160, forward strand.
GGGAAGAGAGGCGTTGACTGAGAAGCCTTTGTTTGATAAACAAATAAATAAAATAAAGATAAAATTGCTTGACAATTTTTTTTTTAAAAATTGAAGATGCTTTTATTAATAATATAAAAAATACAAATACAAAGTTTATATTAATAAACAATTATGACCATAGTCTTTATGTACCACTATACCAGTAAAAGTAGCATTATCTGATAAGTCTAGATTGTTGTCCAAGAATATTGATATTGAGCACCCCACTGCAAGCATTCCTTTATTTTTTTTAGAGTGACCTACTTCTCTGGAGTCTTAATAGGGAAGTTATATAACTGCATCTAAAAAGAAGAAAAAAAAATCTGAATTTGCCAATATTTTTCAACAAACAGTTGCTGGCAACAATTTTCCCAACAAACAGAAGTTATATTGCTATACAATTTACTACTGAAACTTGAAACAAATATTTTAAATGATTTTCTACAATGTAGAGATTTCAGAATCTATGAGACTTGTTATTTGGTTGGTTTTCTTCTTCATGGAGTAAGTATGTGACCATTTCTCATTCCACCTTGATAATTAGGGATTGCTTAAAACAAAAATTTGAGCCATGAGTGTATTTTGACTACTAGAGTTAGACTCTACATATTTTTAAATTATGCAAAACTTAACGCATCGATAATAAATAATATTTTTCTTCTTATAAGGTTATGCAAATTTTATTGACTTTTATGATGGTGATAAGACATTGTGGCTATCCATTCTACAAGAGCATGTCCCTCTTGGCCATACCACCTATACCATCATGATATATCATGGTTTCATAACATTGTAATTATGGCCCACTTTCTCTATGTAGGCTCTGTTCGAGTCTATCCATATTAGAGCCGCCAAGTATATGATAGATGTCATGTCTACATTTTTAGAGGACATGACTCATTTTAAAAACCAAGTTTTGTTCATATTGTGTCTATGCTAATTTGTGTCACTTTGAAGTTGATTTCAAATAAACTCTTTCTCTTTATGTCACTTCCACCATTATAGAGGGTATAAGTGCATAATCACTATTATCTATCCCTGGTTGGAAAATTCCAATTCCTATTGTAGAGGGCATAATTGCAAAATATCTATTGCATAATAGATAATTGCATATTATCTATTGAGATACTCCCCATTGTAGAGCGTACTGTTGCAGACACACCCCTCTACTTGTGGAATGTTCCTCTCGTTGCCAGGGTTTACTTCACTACAGAGGACAAAGGAAATGCGAGAAATTTGAAGTACACGGTAACTTTCATTAAATCCTATTTCATGGTAAACATCCCATGTTGGTTCATGTGCGTTAAGCCAAATTCTTGACGGTTCGTGTTTACGATCCACAGTCAACATCCCTCGATTCATAGTAAACATGTAGCATAGGTTATTGTAATTTGTACATAATTTTTGAAATTATTCTAATATCACTTTGTTTTTGGTGGTAAAATGTTTGAATTAAAATATCCAAGGTTGTTTTTGAACTTTTGCATAGTTGTTTTTCATCTTATGTATACATGTGTTAGATGTTTACTATGAAACAAATGATGTTGTGCTATATGATTGCTATGAAACATGGGATGCCATGTATTGAATAGGCATAGGGACTCTGTGGGGTTCAATCCAGTTACCGAGTTAAATATTCATAATGTGCTAGAGATATTTTTTGGTTTTGTGCATTTAGGTTTTGGGAAGTTTGGGTTTTGGGCATCATGACAAAGTGATATTAAAAAAATTTCAAAAATTGTGTCCAAAGTATAATTGTATTAGGGAATTTTTTTGTTTTGGGCATTATAAGTTTGCAACTCTTTCCATTGAGCTTGTGTAATTGTGTTCTCCCTATATTCTATGAAAACACCATCAACATGTAGATCTATATTCTATAAAACCCTAACACAATAGGAATACTAACTAATCAAAATATTAAAGTAAATACATATTCTATGAAAACCCTAACTACAACGTGAATAAAAAAAAGCTCAAAACAAAAAATTACATGCAACAAAATGAGAATACAATAGTACTGTTATCCATATTTTGCCCCCTAGGTAAAATTGGACAACCATGACCCCACACAGAAGAAACCAGAGAAATCACACTCAAATCCTATAATCAGGCAACAGAGGGACTCTACAATGGAGTGACAGGGCCTGCGAAAGATCAAATGACCACGTGCAATAAGAAATTCAAGAAACGGATTTGTCGAACAAACCCATGCTTCAAATCCAGCAAATAGGTTGCAAGCGTGGCTCTAAAATGGAATAGCAGGGTTGGGGAAGGAGAAAACAGTGTCAAAGAAGCCAGAGGCTCAAAGAAAACAAACGAAAAAGGCTCGAAGTCGCTGGGCTCTGAAATGATTCAGAACGAGCCCCAAAAATTGGCTAAGTATAGAGATTCAGCGGATGCTACCAAGTGTCCAAACGACGCACTTCCAAAGATTAAATCCAAAAGAACAGACTCGAACAAGCGCCAGGCCTCCCCGTGCCCCAGGCCCAAAGAGGGCCAGAGTCAACAGCTAAAAGCCAAAAAAGCAGACAAAGAGGGTCTGGAAAAAGACTAAGTATAAAGATGCTAGTGGAAGCTACCACATGTCAACTCAGCACATCTCTAAAGGTAAATCTAAAAGAGGAGACCCAAATGACAAGGGCTCGCCACATAGTCCAAGTTGAAAAATGGGATAGAGCGGGCCCAAAATTGACTAATTATAGAGAACGAGTGCCAGCTCGCCACATGTTCAGGGCCCAAAAAAGTAGGAGCGGCCGTTGAAAAGTCCAAGAGTTTTCAGCCAAAGCCTCCAGGTGTCAACACAACGCTCCTTCAAAGGAAAAATTCTGAGTGGGTTTCTAAATGAGTGCGGAGCCTCCGTGTGTCTGGTTTCATAAAGGGGGCAAGGTCGGGGTTGAATAGTCAAAGCAGAGACAGGACCAACATGGAGGGTGCCAAGTGTCAGCACGACATTAATCCAAGAGTAAAATTTGGGTGAAGGTTTCCAAACAAGCGCTAGGCCTCCGCGTGTCCCCGGTCAGATATATGACCCCGCTGAGCAAAAGACTTAGCTAAAACATGAAGAAATTGAGTGAGCTGCAGAAAGAAGCCACGTGTTAGCCCGGCGTAACTTCAAAAGCAAAATACAAACGCAGCCCTTAGATATGCTCCAACCCTCCACGTGTCTGGTTTAAAAAAGGGGCCCATTTTGGTAGCTGGTTCCCACCATTTTGTACAGACCCAATTCAAATTTCAAATGGGCATATCTTTTGACTCAGTACTCAAAATCCAAAAAATTTGGCACCGTTGGAAAGATCTCATCCTCGTCTATGCCATGGAGATCTGAAAATTTAATTTTGGAGATGTTAGGTTGGGGAAAAAATGAAGAAACGTCTTCGTGCCATTAATATAGGATCTATTTGCCGCCAACAACTAGATCGGATTTGATCTGATCCATCGTTCCTCCTCCATCGAGGCACCGAACAAGTAATTTATGCAGACACGACATATTTGGGGTGGATTTACAAGGGGCATTGATGATAGTGGTTGAGCTTCGAACTAGTTTCCTAGGACTTCTCTCTCCTTCTTCCCTCTGTGTTGAATCTATAAAGGAAGAGTTGGGGCTCATTGTAAAGGGTTGGACATTTCTGTTTTTCTGCCCTCCCTGTCTTCTTTTATTAATAGAAGGATTTATGGAGCTTTTCTAACCTCTTCTTCAGGTTGTAATGTAAGTTTTGTTTCTTGGCCACTACAATATAGTGTATCGACTCCTAAGCAATAAAATATATGTCTGTGGATGATTCTCAACCCTTGCATGTATTTGTTGTTGTCTTTTCGATCTCTTATTGTGGTCTGGTTATCTATGCATGTTGTTTTTATTACATTCATATGGTCTGTGTTAAATTGAAAAATGAGTGTCTAACATTCCTTTAGTGTATCACCTCGTTAGCTTAGGTTTATTTTCTTGCATCTCTTATACCCTGTCTCCTTGGTAGATAGAATAGACTTAGAATAGATCCTCTGTAATTTTTATGTGTACACTTGAACAGAGGGATAGGAATTCGGGTCTCAATTCGGAGAGCTCTCTTAACTCGCAAGGTCCCACACCTTGAGAGATGCTCCATGTTGTGCAATCACACTAAGAGTCTCATCCCATCTAGTTACAGACATTCAGGGGTGTTGTGATTTTGTACTAATAGTTTTGGCACACCTGGTGGGACAGGTCTGAAGCACCTTACCACTTCATCTTAGCAGGTTGGTGTATCCTTATTGAGATTCAACCTTTTGAGGCACATGCAAGCACATCTGACAACTCCATCTGGTCAATAACCCTATCTCTGAAGTTGCAGACCTTTTCCATCCATTTCCACTGATTTTCATCCATTTTCTTCTTCCATCTCTTTCATTTTCTCCCATTCCATGAAGTTGTGCAATCTTGGCTTCATTTCCTTCTTGGAACTCACACTTACAACAGCAATGCAGTTCACCTCCAATGCATTTCCCAACTCCTCTGAATTAGCATTATAATCAGATTCAGGACCATTATGCTTACCCATATGAGCAGGGTCAAAGCCAATTTGGCCATAGAGATTATCAAGAACAAGGGGACGCATACAATGGTGACATCTATGTGGAGAATGTTGATTTGTTGGAGAAGATCCAAAAAATGGAGGTTGGCATGGTTCAATCAAGGGCCATAGCACAAATGAAGGCATTTAAGATTGGTTGCAGGGCACCTTGTCCACAGGAAGGCCCTTTTCCAAGACATTACAGCCCTCAGGAGAAGCTTGACTTCATGGTTGAAATGATGCCTCGGCTTACACAACGGATTGAAGATATCGAGGCTTATGATCTGGGCAAAAGACAACCTTGTCAATGGGTAAGTCAATCACTAGCTCCCTGTCCTTCATTTTCTCTTTCTCAATCTTTATCATTTCAACATGATCAAGAGTCAAGCCCCTCACTTATTGCCTCAAGTGTTGATTTCATTTTTCCATCTCTTAGTCTTCCATCCCATTTCAATTCTTCTCCCCTTATCCTTCCCAAGCAGTCATTCCCTCCAAAGAAACAAGAAGTTCCACCTCCCTCTCCACCACAAACAATAGAAAAATCGGTCGAACCCCAACCTGCCACTCCTCTTGCTTCCCTAAATCCATGTTGGGGAGATGAAAATCAAACAACCAGCCAAGAGCAGTATATGGTGAAAATTTCATTTTAGGAAAATTTGAAAAGGTGATTTTTTCGGAGCGGGTCGGTGTCCTGTTCACCTAAAATATATAGTATATTTTTTTTGGGGGGGTCGGCTTCACCTTCATTTGAAAACATCTCCTATAAAAACCTAGGTGATTCGCCGGGTAGTATACCTCAAGTAGCTTACCAAATTACCAATACTGTGAAGTTTGAACTCGCATACTCTTAAGCACCAGAGATTACTGTTAGCCTGTGAGGGTTAGTTGTTGACGCGCGACAGGGACATTGTTGACGCGCGACAAAGAGTTATTGCAGACATGTGACAAAGAGATATTACAGATGCATGAAAAAGAAATAGGTTTGACGCGTGAAAAAGAGAGTTGACGTGTGACAGGGCATAGCAGTTGACGCGCGACAAGGGTAGAGTTGACGTGACAGTAACTTCAGACAGTGGACGCGCGACAGGGCATAGGTAGTTGACGCGTGACAAGTGCAGAGTTGACGCGCGATAGAGACCTCAGAAAGGGGACGCGTGACAGAGACCTCAGACAGTGGACAGAGTCGCTACTTGGTTCTTTTGCTGACGCAGGACTCTCTTCAGAATAATGGAAGGTGCTAGCTCAAAGAATGCGAAGAACCTGAAAGTAAGTAAGAAATCTCAGAAATCACTCTTCAAGTATTTTGGAAACTCTGCGGATACAGATATTGAAAATACCAACCATATAGATGCCACCACAAAGAATCAGAATACTGACTGTGTGGAAGGTATTATTGAGGTGGACATGCATTCTGCACAGTATCAAAGTCAAACAAATGAAACCTACGATAATATGCCAGATCTTGAAGATATTGTTCCTGTTGGGGTGCAACCAGAAGTGCATCAAGATATCACACATACAAATACTCAGCAAAATGGAACACAGAAATCAAATTCAAACTCTGGTCCAAGAAAGAGGAAACCAGGTGATTGTGATATTGCTCAAAATTCTACTCAAAAAAGTAAAGCATTGAAAACGAACAAGAATATGTGGACCATTGGCAGGACATACAAGTTTGATTGGGCAGCTAAATTTCCATTTATTGAACCTGTACAATCATCTAATTCTGAAGAGATCCCATCTGAATGTACATGTACAATATGTACGTGGAAATTGGGAAAGCAACAAAAAATGCAACTGAAGCTGGACACTATAGAAAAACATTGTGGAAAACAATATTTGACTGTAACGGGGGCGGATGGCCAGAAAATCAAAACACACAGGTGGAAAACTGAAAAAGAATGCATGCATGTTAGATACGCAGCGGAATATGAGGCAGAGCAGAAAAAACACAGACATCTCTTGGAAAAGGGAGGAACGATCACATCGCATATTGGTAAGATGAAAGAAACAAATCTACATGCAAAATTCATACAATTCTCTACTCTATTTCACATACTAAAAAAAGGAAGACCGATTTCAGATTTCCTCGATTTCAAAGTTTTGTATCAATTTAATGGAATGCTGAATGTACCTCAGTCTCATTGGTCTGAAAGTAGTGGATGGGAAATGGCAAAATGCCTTTCGATGATAGAGAAGGAAGATTTGAAAGAGAATGTAAAAAAAGCAAAGTTTATCTCTCTTTCAATTGATGAAGTGACAGCAGTCGACAACACTGCATGGGTATGTATCCATGTCTATACTTTAGAAAATCATATAAGGACACCTCATCTGTTGGGTGTTATGAAAATGGTTGAAAACTGCAATGCCGAAAACCTACATAAAATAGTTGTTTCTCATTTGAAAGATATTGCTGGAATGACTGATTATGAAATTGCTACGAAGTTGGTATGCATTGGAGCAGATGGTGCATCTGTCATGCAGGGTCACCGAACAGGGCTGTGTGTTAGATTACAAACAACAGTGGCCCCATATATGCTACCAATTCACTGTATGGCTCACAGAATGAATTTAGCGTATAAAATGGTAAGCAACCACGAAAATGTTGCTAAATTAGAAGACCTTATAAGAGAACTTCATGCCTATATGTCAAGCAGCCCAAAGCGATTTCTCGAGTTCCAGAAATTTGCAATTGGAATTACAGATGGCAAAAAACTTCTGAAGGATGTCGAGACTAGATGGATCTCTTTGTATGAACCTGCATGCAGAGTTCGTGAGGAGTATCCTTCGTTGGTTGGTTTCATGCACAAATACCGTCATGAAGTTGATAGGGCGAGGGACTTGTTGTTCCGTTTAACTGATTTGGAGACATTGCTTACATTGGTTGGTATTCTTCCAATGTTAAAGGAGATCAATACACTGATGAAGCATGCACAGGGCAGATTAATCTATATTGTGGATTTTATACGGATGAGAAAAATGGTATGTCAAAGTCTTGATATATTGTATTGTTCCCAAGATAGTTTTGATGCACCTGTTTTTGAGAATTGGAAAGCTTTATTAGATCTTAAAAATCCTAGCACCTTTTTGAGATTTAATATCCACGATCACCTCTGCATCACTGTTAATGGGAGGGAAATACCACTGCACATTTTGCAAAAACGTCAAGATATTACAGGATCGGAACGAGAAGATGTTCCCGTGACACGTAATCTCTTTGAGTCTGTTATAGTTGAAACAAGAATAAAGCTTAAATTTTTTTCAGAAACCTTGTCATCAGAAATTAGGGAACGTTTCTGTAAAGATAAAATTCTGGAAGCCATGGGTGTGATGAATCCTAATTTTTGGAATACTGAAGGTGGCCGTGCAGACTTTGTCAGAAAGCATTTCCATAAATCCATGGGTACAATAATGGAACAATTTACAAAGACTTCAGAGCTCAAGGGTATGGAAATCAAAGGTATACTGAATGCTGATTTATTAAAGTTTCAATCAACAAATTTTGCAACAACAATGAGGAACCAATATAAAATTTTAGACGAACCTTCTGAAAGTGGTGCTATTACAAGGCTGTGGCGAGGAATCTATCAAAGTTCTATCTTACAAGAAGATATCAGTGAATATTTCAGATTATATGAGTTATGCCAAACAATGATTTTGGGGTCTGTGGAGGATGAAAGGGTTTTCAGTGCATTATCATTTATAAAATCAAAACTGAGAAACAGGTTGGATAAAAATCTGGAAAGTTGCATGAGGTGTTATGTTTCTCGATACTCCATCGAAACCTTTCCGTTCGACAGAGCAATTGCGCATTGGAATTCCCTTTGCGAAAGAAGAGGTGTGAATAATACAGCTACAAGTACAAATATTCCCAACCTTGAGAGTGTAATTGGCTCATCGTCACATTCTACAGAAGACAACATCGAGTTTGATGAAGCTATTGATAATGGATTGTTTCAACTTTAAATAGGTATCTTCTTTATCTTAATCTTATTGTTTGTCACTTTACATTTTTTTCAGCTCTTGTTATCATTAAAGATGTTACATTTATTTAACTACAATATTTTTATTTTTTTTGTGGGTTTTAGGAATTTACTTTCGGGACTAACAATGTCAGGCAATTCACCCATCTATCTACTAATCCATTTCTTGTGTTGGGTTTTCTTAAAACACAGATCTAGCACATTACCAGTGGCAGTGATGATTTCAACTTTAAAGAGGTATCTTCTTCACCTTAATCTTATTGTTTGTTACTATTCATTTTTTTCAGCTCTTGTTATCATTAAAGTGTTACAGGTCTATATATTTACATTTATTTAAATACAATCTTTTTATTTTTTGAAAACGTGGGTTGACATCCATCCGAGGAAGCTGTTACTTCTCGGGACTGACAATGTCAGGCAACTCACCCATCTATCTACTAATCCATTTCTTGTGTTGAGTTTTTTTAAAACAAAGATCTAGCACATTACCAGTGGCAGTGATGATTTCAACTTTAAATAGGTATCTTCTTCACCTTAATCTTATTGTTTGTTACTTTACATTTTTTTCAGCTCTTGTTATCATTAAAGATGTTACAGGTCTATATATTTACATTTATTTAAATACAATCTTTTTATTTTTTTGAAAACGTGGGTTGACATCCATCCGAGGAAGCTGGTACTTCTCGGGACTGACAATGTCAGGCAACTCACTCTATCTACTAATCCATTTCTCGTGTTGAGTTTTCTTAAAACACAGATCTAGCACATTACCAGTGGCAGTGATGATTTCAACTTTAAAGAGGTATCTTCTTCACCTTAATCTTATTGTTTGTTACTATACATTTTTTTCAGCTCTTGTTATCATTAAAGATGTTACAGGTCTATATATTTACATTTATTTAAATACAATCTTTTTATTTTTTGAAAACGTGGGTTGACATCCATCCGAGGAAGCTGTTACTTCTCGGGACTGACAATGTCAGGCAACTCACCCATCTATCTACTAATCCATTTCTTGTGTTGAGTTTTTTTAAAACAAAGATCTAGCACATTACCAGTGATGATTTCAATTTTAAATAGGTATCTTCTTCACCTTAATCTTATTGTTTGTTACTTTACATTTTTTCAGCTCTTGTTATCATTAAAGATGTTACAGGTCTATATATTTACATTTATTCAAATACAATCTTTTATTTTTTTGGAAAACGTGGGTTGACATCCATCCGAGGAAGCTGGTACTTCTCGGGACTGACAATGTCAGGCAACTCACCCCTCTATCTACTAATCCATTTCTCGTGTTGAGTTTTTTTAAAACAAAGATCTAGCACATTACCATTGATGATTTCACAGCAATCTAATACACAAGAGGTAAGTTAAACCCTATCATATTTGCAATTATGTTTAATTTCTTACCAGTGATGATTCTTTCTTGATTTCTTACAATTATGTTTAATTTATTTTTTATATTTGCAAAATGCTTTGATATATTTTTTTAACTGTGGGATAAAATGACAATTGAATTTTACAGAGGAAGATATTTCTATACTATACAATTCATAATCCACGATACATTATACAATTTATAATATACGTCCACATAAAATTCATCATCATCCATATATATCATATCATCACCATATCATTATCATAATCCTGAGTCCTGACACTACAATTATTATTAAAACAATTATTTATCTAATTTAAATTTATTAAAACAATTCCATAATTTTTAAAACAATTCATAATCATATCATTAATGTCATCTATATATATCCATTCTATTTATCATCTATATCCATTCTAATGACATTATGATCATATCATTACAAGTATAGAGAAGAAGAATTATCTTAAAACAAGTTTAAATGTCTAGAGAAGAAGAATTATCGTGCTTGAAGCTAAATCTACGTCCACATTAAATTGATCATCGTCCATATATATCATATCATTATCGTCATTCATCATCTTTCATCATCATCTATCATCATTCCATGTTTGTAAAACAATTATCCATTATCATCATTCATCATCTACGTCCACATACAATTCATGATAATCCAAGTAAACAAGAAACATACATCATCATGATTCATCCCCATCTAATGCAATCACCATTAAGAGTAAACCAAAAAGCATAAACTCCATATCAAATCCATATGCAATCAAAATTAAAGATTATATAGTATTTCAAATTTTAAAAGGCTATCAAATCCATATAATTAAATTCAAATACCATACTCAATATTAAAAGTTTCCACACTCAATATTTAAAGTTTCCACAATAATAAAAGTTTCAAGTTTTCAACCCTCTTTTTCTTTATCCATTTCTACTCCTGTGCTCCTTTCCCCAATGGTTTCTTCCACTGTGGTTGTACCCCTTTCCCCAACAACAGAAATAACCCCAGAACTTATAAGATCTTCCGCAGCACTGTCCAGATTTTTTAAAATTCTTTCTTCTTGATTTGTCGCATCTCCATGCGACAAGCAAATTTGGATCAGCTGCTGCCTTAGCTTTGAATAATATTTCAGGGTCGAAGCCGTGCTCTTTAATTATCTGCTTTAGTGTATTGTTTTGTTTGTTAACCAAAACAATATTTTCCTTCAAATTCTTTGCTGCGGATAAACTGTTCTTCGTTGTTTCCAAGTGAACTTGGAATACCTTTGCTTGACTCTTCAAATTTTCATATTTCAACTGCACAAAAAGAGTAATGTCAATTCAAAATATTACTAAAAAATGAAAATTTCAAATTAACAAGAATGATTGTTTGAAAGTGATAGTACTTACAACCGCTCTATCTCTCTCGGCATTTGCAATTGCTACCAGATCCTTGTCCTTAGACCATTTGTTAAAATATGCCTGGGCCTCGGCACTAATATTTTCCAATTTGTTTAATGACTTATCCAAAATGTCATCTTTATAGTTGTTGTTATACGTGACAGTCCCACTTCTTACTTGGGTAAGTAAGGAATCCATCTTCGCAGGTTGATTCTGGACTGCAGCGTATAAACTATCCCTTTGCCAATAATTTTCATAACGACTAATAATCTCATTGATAAGAACTTTAGCCCTTCTCTCCCATTCTATAAGCTGATTGATATGAGGTAGAATAAACTCACTGACATGGGATTGACAATCATAACCAATTAAGTTTTCCAAAGGAAAAGGTAGCAACTGTTCACTATCTGAATCTGATGAAGATGATCTTGCTGGAGAAGTATGGGGGCTTTCGGCAAGATCAACTGCTACTTGTTTCTGCCTTTGGGTGGCCTGATCCTGTTTGTGATAAAATTAATCAAGATTCAGATAAATAAATTTAAATTGAAATGTAATTCAATATTGTAAAGCATATTTAAATTGAAGTATACCTGCTGGCCTTGAATCATCTCACGGGTATTGAAAAAACCAGTTGGGTCATTGCTATCAATGCCCAAATAATCTTCATCTAAATTTATATTGTTCAAAACCGATATGCCCATTGCACTGGGCAAGCCACCAAGTGAGAGCGTTGGAATTCGAAAGGAGGAGGCAATGTTTAGTGTCCCGCTAGGGGCCGGAGCAATTGGCATGCGTTTACCAATGTTCTTTTTCACTGTTCCTCTGGTTGGCATTTTAAAAATGATTGGTTGAGTGGGTGTCGGTGCCGCTGTTTGATCAGAAGGACTGCAATGTGCTGAAAAGTACAAGAAAAAACATGAAAAATAGGAAAACAATCCAAAAAGGCAAAAACTACGAAATTAAACGTACTATCGAAAAGTTGTACCTTGTTGTCGAGGGGTAGTTTTTCGCGGTGCTAAGGGTGGCCGTGTAGGAGTTGTATTCGGTGGTTGTTCAGAAGATACGAATGCATGCGACTGTATGGAGTGAGTTGGGGAAGAAGGTTGAGTTTCTGAAACACGTGTATGGTCCAAAGTCCCTGCAATGTCATCAACATTAAATGTTATGTCAATTCATTTGGTTAAAATTTAAATTGAAAAATAAATATACAAATTTGGAATTTGTAAATAATATATGAGAAGGTATTACTTCTCTGGCGTTTAACGAGTTCAAACTGTTGAGGGTTCGGAGAGGAGTGAGCTTCCATTTCAGATTGGGAGTCTCCCGAAGCCTCAGCGTGTTGTTGGCCTCTTCCTCTTGATAACACCTTTTTTCGGGGAAGGGCTTCAATAAATCTTCTCTGCAAAACATAAATTGTTAATAACTGTGCAGTGCAATGTCGAAAATTGAAATACAAACTAAATAGTTTATACCTGTTGTTCTTCAAATGGAATTGACAACTTCATCAACTCCTCGTCAGTGCAAGTAGGAATTTTTTTATCTTTTAAATTTAAAAGTGCCTCGTAATAAAGGCCGAGGAGATAGTTTGTGGAATAAATGACAGGTTTTTCTGAAAGTTTTGAATTTGTTATGTCAGTTCTTATTTTTTTTTATAGATAGGTGCACCAATCAAATTTTTGTTTTGAGATAGTGGCAACTATGTATGCAATGGCCCAATTTGGTATATCTGTTTGGCGACCCTGCAAAACTATTCTGGATTGAAAAAATGAAATAACTGCAGCAAGAAAGTGGTGTGCAATTGATTGCGTATCCACACCACGCCTGGATTTATTGACATGAGCTGCAAATGCCAAACAGTGAGAATTAATATAAATTTATAACACCAAATTGTATCAGAATAAAAAACAGAATAAAAATGATGAATTAAAACGAATTATACTTACAATCAACATGGAAACCGAACGTTGATTCGAGAAATTTCTTGTCTTCTTCCAGGAGTGTTGCCTTCGTTGTAACAATTGGTAAATTTCTGAATGGAAGGCCCGTAAACCGATGGATGTCATTTGCTTCGATACTGAATTGGAACATTCGGCCGTCGTTCAGAGTCACATAAAAAAGGCCATCCTCTGAATTGTAGGATGAGAGAAGGTAATTCAAAATATCTGGATCTGTTTCGAAATGGGGCATATCAACGAGCCCTGTAAACTCACACGCATCCATCAAATCTTTATATTCGGAAGACATCTTTAAAATAGTATTGATGTGAGGGCACAAGGGATTCCTGTAGATGATCTTGACCGTGGATTGGACTGGATTCTCTTCTTGATTTTTTTCCTGAGCTTGTGGTTGGGAAGCATGTGAAGTCGACATTATAGTTGTGCTTGCGTCTTTGACAATGAGGGATACCTGTAAAAAAATTGAGAGCCGGAAAGTGTAAATGAGAAAATGACCGGCGGGAGGGTATTTATAGGCCAAATCATGCATGTCAATGGCCTGTTTGTTCAATGATCTGTTGACGTGCGTCAATGGGTTCTGTTGACGCGCGTCAATGGGCTCATTGACGCATGTCATTGACGCACAAAGTCTATTGACGTGCGTCAACAGACGCGTGTCCATTGACGCGCGTCAACATCAATAGTTCCCATTGACGTGCGTCAATAGAGGCGCGTCATTGAGCCATTGACGCGCGTCAATAGAGGCCATTGACGCGCGTCAACAGAGGCCATTGACGCGTGTCAACAGAGTCCATTGACGCGCGTCAATGGGATCTGTTGACGTTGTCTTGACGTGCGTGTCAAGGATGGTTATTGACGTCGTATTGTCATGCGTCAATGGTGCAACCATGTCTGGAACTCTGATTTCTCTGGCTCGAAAAACCAGGTGAAAATTCGGTTTTGGAATACTGTCAAATTCACCTTTCGCTGAAACTGGTTCTGGGGATATTCGCCAGGTATTTTCCACCTACAATTTTATAGAGGTGTCTTAAAATGAAGCAGAAAAGGACGCTGATCTAGTCCAACCTGCACAACCAGTTGAGGAGGAAGAACAATCAGCTCCAAGTCCCATTGAAGCGGAGTAGACTGGAGAGAAATCAAATAAGAGTTGAGGCCACTTAATGAAGAAAGCATTACTGAAGATCCTTTTCTTTCATTTAAAGGGCCTGATTTGATTGATGAATTCCATGATGGAGGATGACCATACAGTTCCAAAAGTCTTCAGGTCGTAGAGCAGGCCACAAAAGAACCTTCAGTTCTTCCTCCCACTTCATCCCCTTCGAGCCCTAATGTTAAAGAAGAGTTTGATCTTTCAAACTTCATGTTTGAGGATGAAGGGAACCATGGTGAGCAAGTTGCAAATCAAGAGGACCACCATGGAGGAGGTTGAGCACAAGCAACAGGACAACAAGGAGGTATATTATTTGTCAGACTTGGAGGATTGCTTTGATGGAGAGGATCCTGATTGAGATCACACCATTTTCTCCTCCATCCATCCACCTTCCACACACATGAGCCTGCTTTCCATGAAGGAGAGACATTCAAGGACAACAACCTGCACTTCTTAACAACTCTCTGAGACCAAGGTTGGAAGATATGAGTCTTCCATGTTCTTCACAAGAGAAGGAAGAAGAAAAACCAGCTCCAAGTCCAGTTAAAGAGGAGCATATGGAGGTGACCAAGAAAAATTCAGAGGCACTTAATCATGAGCCAGTTGCAAAAGAAAGTACAGACCCCTCTTCCTTTCAACCTCTACAAAATTTTGATTTTTTGGAAGAGCCTGAACTCACTAGCTTCATGTTTTAAGATGAGGCTTCATATGGTGAAAATAATGAAGATTTTAAGATCACCATGCAAAAGAGAGAGACCTTGTTACAACAGGATAGTAAAGAGTTTGATTTCCTATTAAACTCAAAAGAATGTTTTGATAAGAAGGATCCAGTTGAAATTGCAATCTTTTCTCCCCCATCATTCATTCTTCAATCACGAGAGCCTTCTGCCATGGAAGAGAGCGTGTAAGCACAACTTGGAATTTGCAACATGCCTCCTGAATCAAATTTGGAAGATTTTGATCTTCCAAAAGTCACACTTGCTGCAAAGGAAGAGAAAGAGTATGAGGCTATCATTCCTCCCACACCATCCATCCATGAGGGTCAACAAGAAGGCTCCATTCTTGGAGTTAAAGTTTAGAACCATGGGTAGATTCAAAGGACCATACCTTGCCCAATAAGATACTTGGCTTCATTGGAGCTAAGGGAGAAGCCAAAACCAGTCATGCCTACTTCAGGGCATGAGGATGAGTATCAAAGCACCAAGGGTCACCATCAACACCTCAAGGAGTCCAATGCAAATAAGCTTGAGGAGGTGTTTTCCATTAATGTTGATACCTTGCTGATATGGGTGGAGGATCGGCTTAAAGTCAGTTTTTCACTCATATAGGCAGCTATATTTAGTGTCAAATCATTCTTATGGCTGCCCCTCTTGAGAAAGGGAAGCTACTTCTCCCTGCCAGTTGTAGGCTTTGTTTAATCTTTTCTTTCTATGATTAGTGTAGGGGTAGGAGTAGATTTTGTTTCGAGCAGAAGTTCTTGTGCACACTCTGCATGTCTCATTTGAGGCATGTATGATTTTTGTCTTTGTACATAAGTTTTGTTCATATTTCTCCAAAACTATTGAGGCCAGGCCCTTCACCATTCATGGCAGAAGACTCGTAGTTTCCTATAATAGTTGCAAATTTCAAAATAAAAAAAATGTAGAGCAACTAAAGAACATTTTCAAGACAGTCCATTCAGGGACAAATGAAAGCCCCAGTTCAAAACAATTTTTTACTCTCAGAACCCTTGTTTCAAGATTTCTTATGAAAATTGAGAGTACGGACACGTTGGAAAGTTCAGGGTCACTAAGAGCAAGCCAGTCAGGCTCACATCGGCTCAGGGATCATATTTTCAAAGTGAAAGGATCAACATCAGGCTATTATTCTTGACTCTGTGCCCAATGGATGCTTCAAGGATACTTATCTCTTCATCTAGTAGTTAGATGCCCCTATGATTTGGAAACTTATTATCCATATTTTGCCCCCGGGTAAAATTGGACAACCATGACCCCGCACAGAACAAACCAGAGAAATCACGCTCAAATCCTACATTCAGGTAACCGAGGGACTCTACAATGGAGTGGCAGGGTCTGTAAAAGATCAAAGGACCTCGTGTAAGAAGAAATTAAAGAAATGGCTCTATCGAACGAACCCATGCTTCAAATCTAACAAACAAGTTGCATGTGGGCTCTAAAATGGAATAACAGGGTCAAGGAAGGAGAAAACAATGTCAAAGAAGGAGGAGGCTCAAAGAAAATAAATGGCGAAGGCTCGAAGTCGTCGGGCTCTGAAATGATTCAGAACGAGCCTGTTATCCTGTAAAATTGACGAGGGCAATTTTATAGGTAACCATACAAAAATTTTGTTCTGGTTCCTCGTCAGGGGTCCCTCAGCATTCGAAATGTTGAAAAATCCCTTTCCGGGAAATCTAGTTTTCCGAGCTTAGTCATTTTGGTCCCTTTTTGGTTGGTCACACCTTTTATCTATGCAACACAGGATAAATTTGTGCCCCCTTTATTTCCTTTGGCGCACCCTTTGAAGTGTTGACACGATATATTGTTGTGCCTCCTCGTGATGTGCCTTTCTTGCTTGCGCCAAGGCGCATGCGCCTTCCTGTCAGCAACTAAAATGTGGCGCCATATTTTGGTGCGCCAAGGCGCTCCAAATCCAGTGTGCACAGTCCTAAATTTACGCTTAAGGCATAGATAATTCCATGCTGACAAAGACATATCCGCGCCACTGGGCGCAAATTTTTCCTGTCGACACGTGTTTTGGTGCGCCCCTTTAAAAAAGTGGTTGGCACATTTATTACACTTTTGACTATATATAGGTGCATTCGGCCTGTCACTTTCACAATAAAAACACGTGAAAAAGTTTATTCCTCTGCACCTGACAGTGCGCCTGTCATTCTCGTGTCACGTTCGTGGACCCCACTTCGCTTCTCTCATTCTATATATTCCGAGTAAGTGGTCCTTTCTTCTCTTGTGTTTTGTCTTTGTTGGTTGTTTGTGGAGTGTAATGAAATGAATCCGAGGAAACCATAAACCCCTCCTACCCATTTTTGCAAATCCTCCCTCCCAAGTTGTTTTCACCCTATTTCCTGATCTGCTGGCCAAGAGGGCTCTGTCTCAAAAATGAACCCAAACTTCTTTGCTGTGTTCCCCTCACTGTCAAATCATGTTGAGAAAACCTAAAAAATCACAAACTCAAGAGGAGAGAAAACCTAAAAAAAGTCATCTTTTTCCTCCCACGGTTTTCCTTTGGTGCAAACGCCATTCCTGTTATAAAGAACACAGTCGCGCCAATGGTGCACTGACCCTGATTGCAGCACGCGCCTTTCTTGCACCATGCAAAACTAGAAAAAAACCTGTCTCAGGCGCTTGCGCAATCCCACTTACAACAACAAGCATGTTATGCAATATTTTCCTGCACCGCGCCAAAGGTCCCCCCTTTTTGCGCACGTAAAGTGAGTGCTACACGCATTGATCCTGCGCTCCTCAGTGAACCAAAATTCCATGTTACATGTTAATTGCCTATGCCATTGGTGCATCTTGCTCCCATGCAACACCAAACTTATTTGCGCCCAGTATAAAACTTCATGAAATGGCGTAGGTGCACATCTGTCTACAACAACAAATATGTTATATGTAAATTTCTTGTGCCCTACGCCCTTTGGCGCTGATTTATTCCTTGTAACACCCTGCTTCAGTGCACCATACTTTTAACCCTGTATCCTGCAAATTTCCTGCACCGTGCGCCCAGAGGCTTTAAAATTGCTAACTCCTTGTTCTGTAAAGCTTTAATGGAAGATCTTACAGCTAACATGGCTCTTCTACGTTGGACTTCGCTCCTTCTTCTTGCAGATCAGCAACTGAACTCAGATCCACATATGTCTACATCAAGCAAAAGGCCAACCAAGTCGAAGGGTAATGCTAAACTCATAGAGGAAGAGATGAAATACAAATATCAAAGCGTCAGAATGCCTGAGTCCTAGGCAGAATGTGATCTACATATCAAAGATTCTGAACTTCGCCACATTGACATCGAAGATTTTTGGGCCAGAACTAGGAGGGTCACAAGTAGTCCTTGGATGGATAAACTGCTGGGTAGTGGTCTGCATTTTCCTGGGGGAATCCCTGTCAGTGCAATGAATAATGAGTTTATGATGGTGGTGGCCCGTTGTTACAACAAAGACACCAGGTGTGTCAAAAATGAAAAGGGAAAGGTCATAATCAACCTCACTTCCCGGCACTTCGAGATCATGCTAGGCATTCCCCACCACCGACATTTTGTGTCTATACGCCAAGAAGACTGCATCAAGGCGTGGGAGGAAAACGAAGACAAATGCATGCAGCTGATGAACAAAGTATATTTGAAGAATAAGAAGGTGATAACCAAGTGGCCACAGGTTATTCACCATAGCGACTTCTCTGAGGAACTGAGTGATACCATCACCTTCCTAAGAAGAGTTTTTGAGCTTTCTGATGCCCATTACTTTAATAAATGGATGCTCGGGTACTTGGAAACCATGAATAAGAATGTGCCTGATCAGCACTTTGAGTGGGTAGAGATCATAAGCAACACCATCTCTTAGAAGCTCCAACAACTCATCACAACAGGGAGGTTCTATATGAACTCCTACGTAGTCTACGCTGCAGCCTCAGAGAGGGATTATCCAGCACTGAGCCGATGCAGAGTTTGGCCTCAGGTGAAAATATACGAATACTACTTAGAGATGAAGCTGGAAATTAGCATCCCATAGTTTACCAAGATCAATGATGCTTTCTTCTATGGCATCGTCTCCCTTTTGAGGCCAAATATGACTCATGGTCGAATGACCAAGAGCATAGTCACAGCAACTGAGAAGTGGGGGGCATTATTTACCCAAGTCCCCACCTTCACCTACCTCAAAGCAGCTAACTTCTTGGGGGAGCCCACCAAATTGCCAAGGTATGCTAGCCCCTAAGTTGATCCTGTTGGAGCTGTCCAGACAACTCATAACATATCATGAGAAGTGTCTGAAAAGGGAAGAAGGGTGGAACTCCTTTCCCCCTCACAGTGGGCAGGTACACTTGCACTTCTCACACCAAAGCCCCTAGAAATGTTTGCAAAGCTAGAAAATGCTCAATCTAAAGCACAATTTCCCGGCAAGGCCCACCTTCGATCCAAGAAATTGCCTCCCTAAGGAAAAAATCAATTTGATCCACATTCCACATATCAAGGACATCTACTTCAACCTGTATCATGAGGTCAAACTCAGAAGGAAGGATCACTCTCACATGGCCCCTGGCAGAGATTATTCAATATGGCGTGGCCATTGTTCCAAAAGGTTATCAAACAACTGATCAAGAATTTGATCAGGTGTATCTAGACACGGATGGGAACAACTGGCCATTTGCTGGAATTGACAGAACAAAGGCACCCCAAACCATCGAAGAGAGGGTTAAGGAAACATTGTGGCGAAGAGAGGATTGGTGCAAAATGAACGACCTTATCTACCTCAGAGTATATTTCACCACATTCCCTTTGGGGCAACACACCTATCAGGTCAAAACATATGCCAAAGGGGAAAAGGAAAAGATAAAGAGGGAGAATCAAGCTCCACTCAAGAAGAAGCCCCTAAGAGCCCTCCTTCCACCGCACAAGAACAGGTTGTGAGCCTGGTATCCATAGAGAAAGAAGCGGTAGAAGGTGTTCCGACGGGCACATCCAGTCAGGGTGTTTCCCACCAGCTACAATTACTCAGGTCCCTTATATTCCTTCTCCCTCTCCTCCTTCCCCTCCTCATGTGACTCAAACGACCATTCCTTTGGTCGTATCCTCTCCCCCATCTTCTACCATTCCCCCTTCCTCTTTCGCCATTTTCTCTTCTCTCGCGGAGTTGTCCCCCACAATGTTTTCTCTAATCTCTCAGCTCCCTTCCATTCCCACGACTACCTCCCCTGCAGTGTCTCTCCCTCCCGTGAGCACTTTCCTGGCCTCTCTCTCGATGCCGCCACCAAGTGTCTCAACCCATTTCCCCTCATCCACTGCAGCCGCTCCCTCTTCCACCTCTGGGCCCACTCCCTTAAGTCCAGCATGGATCTCCCAGCATCTGAGCTAGCAGAAGAGGAAAGTCCCCATTGCACCAATGGACTTTTCCATTATCCCAACAAAAGGGGCTAAGAAGCAAAAGCCTATAACCCGCTTCTCTTAGAGTGCATTGGGAGAAAGAGTAATGGAGATTGCGTATCCCGACCCCTCCAAAGATAAAAAGGATCTGTCCCCTATAGATTATACAATGACGTAGGTCACAATGGGAACGTCATCTAAAAGCCTTCAAGGAGAGCCCCTATCTGCGGTGGATGCCCTTTGCAAGAAGCTTCAAGAAGCAAAGGAGGAAAAGAGGCTACTAAAAGAACAGAATAAGCATCTTCTCCACGCCCTTGCAGAAAATGGGTAGTGCACCTCCTACAACTTCCACTGAAACTCCTGAGGCCCTTCTTCAGGATAAGATAAACGAATACGCTAAGATTGGTGAACAAGGTATGGCAGTATCCACCTAGAGAGACCAGATCCTCAAAGACAGTGAGGAAGTAATTGTCAAGTTCACCAAGTTATATCAGAACATTGGTCAGGCGAACAAGGAACTCCAGGCGATTGCAGGACCTATCTCCGAAGAGTTGGACCATGCTAGGTTGCAACACAAGACATTCCAGAAGATGCTTGACTACTCAGTTGATGATTTAGTTAAATTCGGTGTCTTCGATCACCCCAGGGTTACCCAGCAAAATCCTTGCTGCTTTGGACTACTGGGTTGATCAGATGGAATTTGTTTTGGAGAAGATAGACAAGGTCAAGGAGGAAGCCCTGGATGCAATGCATCAAATGGAGCAAATTGTCCTAAGAATGTCTCTTGGCTTGCTCACTCCTTCATTCGCCTTGAGGAAGGTAGATGAAACTATTCAGATCTTCAAGGAGATCGTCTCTCAAGGGCTAGGGCTAGAAGTCACTTTTGACACTGAATCCATCAATAACCTTCTGGCCTGTCGTGATTTTGTGGGGTACCTAATGGAGGTAGGTAATGAATATTTCAAGCTCCCTGAAAAACTCAGAGATGAGCAGGAGACTTGCGAGGTCATCGGCGATCATACCAAGGGTCCTACCCAGGATCAACTGCAACCGATGGTCAGTAAATTCATGGAATATCAGGCTCAATTCCACATTGTCTCTCCTGAACAACATCAGAAGCAAGATACCCCCTTTTAGCCGCGAGATGACGATGAATAGCCTTCTTCCTCTTGGCTTTCTTTTTGTAAATATCTAAGAGTATGTTGGCACAAATGATGACATCATCCATGTTGCACCATGGGATGTTGTCATCCACCAAGTTGCCCAAAGTCAACAGTTGACTTTTTAGATATTTTGTAGATATTTTGTAATTAGTTGTTGGTTTCTTTTTGCCTTCTCTCTTCTCCTTTTTCTATATATACTTGGATACTTGTTGTATTCAAGTGGGTGGACACTTTTTAGATGAAAAATAGAAGTGAGGAGAAAAGGCTTTGTACTTTTTGTAATAGAAGAAAATATTAATACAATATTGAGACTTTGTGTTGAATACCTGTGTTATGCATTAGAGCTTTCTTATGTTAGATCTGTATGTTTATTCTATTGAATCTACTCCTACTTTTTTGTCATTTGTTCATTAGTATTTCTTTGTTCGTTTATGCAAGTAGGTTTGGCTCCATTTATTACCAATCCCAAAACATAGACCTTATGATCTTTCTACTTTGGAATTCATTTCTTTTCTCCCTTCGGATCTATCTTATCTTCATCTTTCCCTTCTTTCCTTTCTTTTCACAGTTCGGAAGCACCTCTACTGGGATGAGATCCCAAACCCCCGAAGGCAGAATATTGTGAGACTTGCACAGATTCCTGCTGGTAGAATAGCAATAAACCAGTTTCCCTTTGCTGACTCAAAGAGGGGCTATGCCCTGCACACTGTTGGCTCGTCTATCCATAGATCTGCCCACCCGACATATTTTCAGACCAACTATTTTTGGTGACTCTACTGGGGATCAAACAGATCTATTTGATAAAACTGTAAAAAAATCACTACCTGTTTGCAAATTTTAACTTTTTGTTCAAAATCCAAATTTTTTGCAAAAGTGATCCAAACTGAAAATTTTCTTCAGAGATCCATAGATCTGGGCTAGTTAGAGATCTTTAGTTCGCTGAGTTTTATAAAAACCCATATTTTTCCGTAGATCTGAGTTTTTGACTGTTTTGTAAAATTTCAAACCCTTGTCAAAAGTCAACTCCGAGATCCGAAAATCAGCTTGCTAAGTTAACCATCATTTTATCCTCGCTAATCTTTATCATTAAACGCACCATCGGTTTTCAAAAAGGGGTAAAATTAAATATCTAGAAAAGTACATGCTGCTGATTTTTGTCAGAAAAATCAGAAAATCAGCAAGTACAACTAAAAAGAGTTTTTAAATCTGCTCTAAATATTGTAGATCTGAAAGGTACACTAGCGGGTGAACCATTTACTTGTAGCAAGAAAGCTCGTGGAGAGGTTGATCCTACTTTTGATCTACTTCAAAGGCACAACTTCAGTATTACACCGGCACACTTCTCATCACTAAGTTCAGCTGACCGGTCATCCATAAGTGCCTCACCTCCACGAAGGAAGCATTTCTCACAAGGAACATCCTCGTCTCTTTGCAGTGCTTTGCTGCTCAGTGGAACTGTGCTTCCAGCTCACGTCCTTTTTCCAGCTATTCAAATGGCAGTACCATGGGGAAATGCTATGGGCCCACTTGCTTTGCCACATCCTGTTCACGCGCTCCCTCATGGAAACCGAAAGAATTTCCCCAAATTCGATAGGAAGTGGAAACCAAAGTACATGGATTCACACATATCTGCATTCATCATGTCATGCAGTATTCTAGATGTGACCCATGAGGATGTGTCAGTTTCACCTCTTCCTGGAAACCTTGCAAGGACCCGCAGCGGAATGGTTTCAGCATTTGCTGGCCGGATCTATCACTAGTTGGGCTACATTACGGACTGCATTTGAAGAAATGTATAAGCCTTCAGAAGACGTGTTCGCATTACTATCAAAGATCACTCACCTAAAGAAGGAGGTCAATGAAACCATGCATGATTTCATCACCCGTTTCAATTCACTAATCAATCGTGTTCCACCTGCCATGCTGCCAACACCAGAAAATCAGAAGTGTTTCTTCGTAAACGCCATGAGCTCAAAAGTAAGTTTCTTACTCTTGCAAGAACAAGTTACTACTCTGGTTCTCACCCAAGCTGCTGCCATTCGAATTGAAGATAACTTGCTAATATTTGGCGAATTAAAAAGAGAGCCATCCAAGCCTAAAGCTTCGATCCCTTCTCAAGCCTCTTCATCTGATCGACATTTCAAAAGATGGCGAATGACTTGCTCGCATTAAAGAAGCAGCTAGCTCAAGCTTCTCCCAGCTCTTCATACTGGGATATCCCACGAAGAAATTTCACTTCCAATAATCCTCCCCAAGGCCGCACCTACCTGCAGCTGCTCCATGGTTGGCACTTGAGGCCCCTCCGGTTAATGCTTTAGCCGAAATCGAAGAAGAGGAGCAAAATTATGAAGAACCTTCATCGCCAGGTGAAGATGATCAAGATGTCAGTGAACCGACTGGTGACTCTACTATCGGGTATATGAATTTGATGAGGAGGAATTTGATGAAGAAGAGGGTACCCAAGGATATGCAAGCGGACAGTCATATGCTGTTTTCACCCACTCACAAGGAAAAGAAGCAGAAGTTGCTGCCAAGATGCAAAAAGAGAAGGCCATGTCAAACACGCCTCCAACCATCGCTAAACGAGGTAGTCCCCTTCCTGCTCAACCTGTTATTAAGTCTTTTTCAAAGAAATCTTTTTCCCCTATCTCCCCTCCGAATCAACCCTCTCCTATTCCTATCAAGACCAGTAATCCTACCCTACCATCGTGAAATGAGGGACTCATTCCTTCATCAACGCAACCCTTGGCCACGTTTGACATAATTGATCATGCTAAAAAGACCAAGATCCAAATGTCTGAAGCTGAGTATCTTCAGTCTAACCCTGAACAACTTGTAAGGTTGACCGAATATATTCAAAGCCAAGCTGTCATCACTCCTCAGACATCCCCAAAAGGAATTATTTCTACTCCTCCTGCATCTCGCATAAATGTTGCCTCGACTTCTGCATCAGGAAAAATAGAACCTTTCTATCTCTCCCTCCTAATCAATGGTCACAAACTAAGCAACTGCATAATTGATTCTGGGGCTTCCGATAATGTCATGCTGGCAAAGGTCGCCCATGCTCTGGGCCTCACACTTACCAAGCCTTTCGGCAGATGTTACTCCTTGGAAACCAAGCAGGTTCCGTTGATCGGTCAAATCAAAGACGCGTAGTTCACATTTGCAGCATTCCCAGAGAAAAGAGTAAAGATGACCGTCCTTGTTGCCGATATTCCGGCGGCATATGGAATTCTACTAGGAAGGAAATTTTGCAGTGAAGTTGGTGGAGAGATTCATATGGACTGGTCTAAGGCTAGAATCCCCGTCAAAGGTGTAATGCAAACATTAGAGCCAGAATCACAAAAGAAGTACTTAGTCACTAATTCTGACGACCCCCAAAGCCCAAATTCTCTTCGAATCATCAGGGATGGGAAATTATTTCTTATCTACTAGAGTCTGATAAATGGATATTCCTCATCTGGGAAGAGGATCTTAACAAGATATGGACGTTGCAGTTTGATGGCAGTTGTGCAACTAGTGGATGCGGTGCCGGAGCCGTGTTAATATCTCCTGAGGAGGAGATTATTCCTCTCTCTTTCAAGTTGTAGTTTTTCAACACAAATAATACTGCTGAGTATGAATCCTTGCTACTTGGCATGCAGGCCACAAAGGAAAGGGGAATCAAGAACCTGAAAGTGCAGGGTGATGTAGAGCTAGTCGTAAATCAATTAAAAAGGATATACCAAGTAAAAAATGAAAGGCTCAGGCATTACCGCAACGCGGTATGGGACAACATTGAGGAGTTTGACGCTTTTTCAATAAAAGCCATTCCAAGAGCTCAGAATGACATGGCCGATTCATTAGCAGCTTCAGCATCCCTCATGCTCCCTCACCCAGGTTTGAAAACAGACACATATACCATTGAGGTAGTTTTCCGCCCAAGCGTGCCAGACAATTCTCAGCACTGGCAGGTATTCAATGACGACAATCAACTTATTGCCTTCCTGGAAAAGGCAGAAAATTTCAGTGAGCTTCATTTTGAAGGATCTACTTCTACATGCCATGAATCTGTTACTGATCAAGATGGTGAATCAAAAGGAAGTGATGGCATATGTCAGCTCAAAGGAAATAAAATTCCAAAAGGTCTGGTTTCTCTAGAACGTTTGTTCGACAAACACGATCATTTTTTCAGGAAGAAAAGGCAAGATAATCCTAACTCCTCTCCAGAGACTGAACCGGTCAATCTAGGTACTGTGGAGCATCCACAGTTTGTGAACATCGAAAATGTTGCACACCCGAAGAAAAGTG
Organism: Taxus chinensis; assembly: GCA_019776745.2. Lineage (NCBI taxonomy): Eukaryota > Viridiplantae > Streptophyta > Pinopsida > Cupressales > Taxaceae > Taxus > Taxus chinensis. The sequence goes on from CM034146.1 coordinate 783,205,138, forward strand.
GAAGTTTGTCAAATTGCTGAAGAAATACATGGATGTATTGGCATGGTCCTATGCCGATCTAAAGTCTTTCAAGCCAAAAGACGTCCAACATGACATCCCGTTGAAAGAGGGTGTCAAACCCTTTCGCCAGAAACAGAGGCACTATAATCCCAAGATCTCAGGTACCATCCAGGCTGAAATACAAAAGATGTTGGATGCAAGGATCATTTTTCCTATCCATCACAGTACCTGGGTCACAAATATCATGCCAGTACGTAAGAAAAATGGTGAGATACGCATATGCGTGGATTTTCGTAACTTGAATCAAGCATCCTTGAAGGACAACTAGCCTGCTTCCCATAATGGATCAAGTTCTGTAGGCAGTAACTGGTTCAGAAATGTTGTCCATGCTTGATGGTTTTTCGGGCTATAATCAGATTGAAGTCTTGCCTGAAGATCAATTCAAAACAACATTTACTACCCCCTGGGGCACATTCACCTATAACAGGATGCCTTTTGGTCTGACCAACGCTGGCACCACTTTTCAGCGGGCGATGGACTTCGATTTCAAAGGTATGATGGGGAAGGTCATCGTAGTTTATTTGGATGACTTAACTATGTTCTCTAAATGATAAGATGATCATTGTGATCATTTGGAGAAAGTATTGAATAGATGCCGAGAACACGGGATCTCCCTAAATCCAAAAAAGTCTTTTTTCGGGGTCACTGAAGGAAAATTGCTGGGACACGTGGTCAACAAAGAAGGGACAAAGATAGATGCCGAAAGGGTTAGGGAAATTCAGAGCCTTACTTTACCCATGAGCAAGACCGACGTTCACTCCTTTTGAAAAGTGAACTTTCTCAGGTGCTTTGTTCCCGACTTTGCTGAAAAGACTCGCCACATATCAAACATGATGAAAGGGTCACCAACTTTCCGGTGGAGTGAAGAAGGAAAGGCATCATTCGAGGATATAAAAGCCTCCGTCGCTCACGCACCAGTCCTGGTATGTCCCGATTTCTCCAAGGATTTTATCATGTATAGCTATGCATCTGAGCATACTATATCGGCCATCTTAATGCAAAAGAATTCTGAGGATGTTGAATCCCCAATTGCATTCATGAGCTCTCCCCTCAAGCCTCATGAATTGAAGATGTCTCAGTTGGAAAAGCATGCCTTCACCATTGTCAAAGTAGTCAAGAACTTCAGGTATTATATTCTAAACTCTCATACAGTGGTGCTGGTCCTTGACACAGCAGTCAAGTCAATTTTAACTCAACAGGAGTTAGGGAGTTTGCGAGGAAATTGGATTGCAAAGGTTCAAGAGTATGATCTAGATATAAAACCCACCAAGCTAGTAAGAGGCAAGGGCCTATGTCAGCTCATGGCTGAAAACCAAGATTCAGAAGACCCTGAGGAAAAGGATGATTGCACTGATGGAACACAAAGCCTAGCTGGAGAAAGTTGATTCTCTACCCATGGTTCTATTTGTCGCAACTAGCGATGAATGGTTTTCTGATATCACTTTCTTTCTCACTTATGGTGAGTGCCCAGCTCATCTAACTTCAAAGGAGAAACATGCTATAAAGCTCAGAGTAGCCAGATATGTCATCTGGGATGACTGTTTATACAAACGCAGAATAGATGGCATCTTCTTGCGATGTGTTGATAAGCCACAACAGATAAAGCTACTTGAGAATTTTCATGATTCAGCCTGTGGTGGTCATTTCTCCTCTTCCGTGATGGCACACAAGATCATCCGGGCTAGGTACTATTGGCCAACGTTGTTTCAGGATACAGCCACCTGGGTAGCAAAATGTGAGCTCTACCAACAATTTGTTCAGCAAACCAAAATTGGCTGCTTTTCCCCTCAGGCCAGTCATTATTGATGAACCATTCAGGCAGTGGGGAATTGACTTTATTGGAGCACTTCATCCCCAATCGAGTGTCAGACATAGTTATGTCCTGACAGCAACAGATTACTTCACCAAATGGGTGGAGGCCATACCTGTCAAGAAATGCCACCTCCGAAGTTGTTTGTAATTTCATCAAAGAGAATATCATCTGTAAGATTTGGCGTTCCACACAAAATCGTTGCTGATAATGCTTCCAACTTCTCCTCACGAGAAGTTGTTGGTTTTTTCTATGAACACGGGATAATCTTGGCCCATGCCTCAGATTATTACCCCCAGGGAAATGGTCAAGCAGAATCCAGTAATAAAAACTTAGTGACCATCATACGGAAGCTAGTTGATGAGAGTCAGCGAACGTGGCACAAGTCATTATATGACGCTTTGTGGGCAGACCGCATTACTCCCAAGAGGTCTCTCGGCATGTCGCCTTTTCAAGTGTTATATGGAATCAACGCCGAGCTTCCCATTTTTGCAGAACTTCCTGCTCTGTGCTTGGCACGAGCAATTGAAGATGAGACTTTCCAAAATTCTCTTGAAAAGAGGATCATGTATCTAGTAGAGCTTGAAGAAAAAAGAGTAAGAGTGATCGACAAGATCACCGAACATCAAAATCAAGTCAAGAGACTGTTCGATAAAAAGGGCTAAGCAAAGAGATTTTCAGGTGGGAGATCTCATCCTTTTGTGGGACAAATGAAGAGAACCAAAGGGAATGCATGGGAAATTTGATTCTCTATGGAGAGGGCCTTTCAAGATCAAGCAGCTCAATGGAGAGAATAGCTTCTATCTCTCGTATCTAGACAGAACTGATCTCCCACTTCCCTATAGCGGGTAGCATCTCAAAATATTCAGGAAGTAGAGTTTCCTCTCTTCTTTGTACAGTTTGCTTTATGTTGTGTGTTTGCTTTCGTCGTGTGTTTGTTTTCGTCATCGCCCTTGTTTTTGACTCTGTTTCCCAATGGATAGGCACATGTTGATCTAGGGTTCTCTACCCTTGAGCTTCACTCAAAGATAGTCCCCAGAAAGAGCCAGCTATTATCCTGTAAAATTGACGAGGGTAATTTTACAGGTAACCATACCAAAATTTTGTTCTGGTTCCTCGTCAGGGGTCCCTCAGTGTTCAGAATGTTGTAAAATCCCTTTCCAGGAAATCTAGTTTTCTGAACTTAGTCATTTTGGTCCCTTTTTGGCTGGGTGCACCTTTTATCTATGCAACACAGGATAAATTTGTGCCCCCTTTATTTCCTTTGGCGCACCCTTTGAAGTGTTGCACAACAATTGTTGCACCTTCCCGTGATGCACCATTCTTGCCTGCGCCAAGGCGCATGCGCCTTCCTGTCATCAACTAAAATGTTGCGCCATATTTTGGTGCGCCAAGGTGCTCAAAATCCAGTGTTGACAGTACTAAATTTGTGCTAAAGGCACAGATAATTCCATGTTGACAAAGACATATCCGCGCCACTGGGCGCAAATTTTTCCATGTCGACACGTGTTTTGGTGTGCCCCTTTAAAAAAGTGGTTGGTGCATTTATTACACTTTTGGCTATATATAGGCGCATCCACCCTATCACTTTCACAATCAAAAACATGTGAAAAACTTTATTCCTCTGCACCTGTCAGCACGCCCGTCATTCTTGTGTCGCGTTCGTGGACCCCACTTCACTTCTCTCATTCTATATATTTTGGGTAAGTGGTCCTTGCTTCTCTTGTGTTTTTGTTTTGTTAGTTGTTTGTGAAGTTGTAATGAAATGAATCTCAGGAAACCATAAACCCCTCCTACCCATTTTTGCAAATCCTTCCCTCCCAAGCCGTTTTCACCCTCTTTCCAGATCTGCTGGCCAAGAGGGCTCTGTCTCAAAAATGAACCCAGATCTTCTTTGCTATGTTCCCCTTTCACCTGTCGAATCCATGAAGAAGGAGGCCTAAAAAATCACAAACCCATCAGGAAGGAGAGAAAACCTAAAAGTCATCTTTTTCCTCCCACAGTTTTCCTTTGGCGCAAATGCCATTCCTGTTACAAAGAACACAGTCACGCCAAATGGCACATTGACCCTTGATTGCAGCACATGCCTTCCTTGCGCCATGAAAAACTAGAAAAAACCTATCTCAGGCGCTTACGCAATCCCACTTACAACAACAAGCAGTGTTATGCAATATTTTCCTGCGCCGCGCCAAAGGCCTCCCCCTTTGCGCATGTAAAGTGAGTGCTACACGCATTGATCTTGCGCCCTTCAGCACACCAAAATTCCATGTTACATGTTAATTACCTGCGCCATTGGCACATCCTGCTCTCATGCAACACCAAACTTATTTGCGCCCAGTATAAAACTTCATGTAATGGTGCAGGCGCACATCTATCTACAACAACAAAGATGTTATATGCAAATTTCCTACGCCCTGCGCCCTTTGGCACTGATTTCTTCCTTGTAACACTCCTGCTTCAGTGCGCCATACTTTTAACCCTGCAGCCTGCAAATTTCCTACGCCGTGCGCCCAGAGAATTTAAAATTGCTAACTCCTCATTCTGTAAAGCTTTAATGGAAGATCTGATAGCTAACATGGCTCTTCTACATTGGACTTCTCTCCTTCTTCTTGTAGATCAGCAACTGAACTCAGATCCACATATGTCTACATCAAGCAAAAGGCCAACCAAGTCAAAGGGTAAGGCTAAGCTCATAGAGGAAGAGATGAAATACAAATATCAAAGGGTCAGAATGCCCGAGTCCCAGGTAGAATGTGATCTAGATATCAGAGATTCCGAACTTGGCCACATTGACATGGAAGATTTTTGGGCCAAAACCAGGAGGGTCACAGGTAGTCCTTGGATGGAAAAACTGGTGGGCAGTGGTCTGCATTTTGTTGGGTGAATCCCCATCAGCACAGTGAATAATGAGTTTATGATGGTGGTGGCCCGCTGTTACAACAAAGACACCAGGTGTGTCGAAAAATGAAAAGGGCGAGGTCATAATCAACCTCACTGCCCAGCACTTCGAGATCATGCTAGGCATTCCCCACCACCAACATTTTGTGGCTATAAGACAAGAAGGACTGCATCAAGGCATGGGAGGATAACGAAGACAAATGCATGCAGCTGATGAACGAAGTAGATTTGAAGAATAAGAAGGTGATAACCAGGTGGCCACAGGTTATTCATCGTAGTAACTTCTCTAAGGAACTGAGTAATATCATCACCTTCCTAAGTAGAGTTTTTGGGCTTTCTGACATGCCCATTTACTTTCATAAATGGATGCTTAGGTACCTGGAAACCATGAATAAAAATGTGCTTGATCAGCGCTTTGAGTGGGTAGAGATCATAAGCAACACCATCTCTGAGCAGCTCCAACAACTCACCACAATAGGGAGGTTCTATATGAACTCCTACGTAGTCTATGCTGCAGACTCGGAGAGGGATTATCCAACACTGAGCCGATGTGGAGTTTGGCCTTAGGTGAAAATATACGAATACTACCCAGAGCTGAAGCTGGAAAATAGCATCCCACAGTTTACCAAGATCAATGATGCTTTCTTCTATGGCATCATCTACCTTTTGAGGCCAAATATGAATCATGGTCGAACGAACAAGAGCATAGTCACGGCAACTGAGAAGTGGGGGGCATTATTTACCCAATTCCCCACCTTCACCTATCTCAGAGCAGCTAACTTCTTGGGGGAGCCCACCAAATTTCCAAGGTATGCTGGCCCTAAGCTGATCCTGTTGGAGTTGTCCAGACAGCTCATAACATATCATGAGAAGTGATTGAAAAGGAAGAAGGGTGGAACTCCTTTCCCCCTCACAGTGGGCAGGTACACTTGCACTTCTCACACCAAAGCCCGAGAAATGTTTGCAAAGATAGAACTGCTCAATCTAAAGCACAATTTCCCGGCAAGGCCCACCTTCAATCCAAGAAATTACCTCCCTAAGGAAAAACTCAATCTGATCCACATTCCACAGATCAAGGACATCTACTATCGACCTGTATCATGAGGTCAAACTCAGAAGGAAGGATCACTCTCACCTGGCCCTGGCAGAGATTATTCAATATGGAATGGCCATTGTTCCAAAAGGTTATCAAACAACTGATCAAGAAGTTGATCAGGTGTATCTAGACACGGATGGGGACAACTGGCCGTCTTCTGCAATCGATGGAACAAAGGCACCCCAAACCATTGAAGAGAGGGTTAAGGAAACATTGCGGTGAAGAGAGCATTGGTGCAGAATGAACGGCCTTATCTACCTCGGAGTAGATTTCACCACATCCCCTTTGGGCAATGCACCTGTCAGGCCAAAACATCTACCAAAGGGAAAAGGTAAAGATAAAGAGGGAGAATCAAGCTCCGCTCAAGAAGAAGCCCTTGAGAGTCCTCCCTCTGCCTCACAAGAACAGGTTGTGAACCTGGTATCCCCAGAGAAAGAAGCGGCAAAAAGGCGTTCCGACAGGCACATCCACTCAGGGTGTTACCACTGCTACAATTACTGAGGTCCCTTCTGTTCCTTCTCCCTCTCCTCCTTCCCCTCCTCATGTGACTCAAGTGACCATTCCTTTGGTCATATCCTCTCCCCCATCTTCTATCATTCCCCCTTCCTCTTCCTCCATTTTCTCTTCTCTCGCGGAGCTGTCCCCCACCATTTCTTCTCTCATCTCTCAGCTCCCTTCCATTCCCATGACTACCTCCCCTGCAGTGTCTCTCCCTCCCGTGAGCACTTTCCTGGCCTCTCTCTCGATGCCGCCACCAAGTGTCTCGACCCATTTCCCCTCATCCACTGTAGCCGCTCCCTCTTCCACCTCTGGGCCCACTCCCTTAAGTCCAGCATGGATCTCCCAGCATCTAAGCCAGCAGAAGAAGAAAGTCCCTATTACACCTATGGACTTCTCCATCATCCCAGCAAAAGGGGCTAAGAAGAAAAATCCTATAACCTGCTTCTCTTAGAGTGCATCGGGAGAAAGAGTAATGGAGATTGCGTATCCCAATCCCTCAAAAGATAAAAAGGATCTGTCCCCTATAGATTATACAGTGACGAGGTCACAATGGGAACGTCATCTGAGAGCCTTCAAGGAGAGGCCCTATCAGCGGTGGATGCCCTTTGCAAGAAGCTTCAAGAAGCAAAGGAGGAGAAGAGGCTACTAAAAGAACAGAATAAGCATCTTCTCCACGCCCTGCAGAAAATGGGCAGTGCACCTACTACAACTGCCACTGAAACTCCTGAGGTCCTTAGTCAGGATAAGATAAACAAATATGGCGAGATTGGAAAACAAGGCATGGCAGTATCCACCTGGAGAGACCAGATCCTCAAAGACAACGAGGAAGTAATTGTCAAGTTCACCGAGTTATATCAGAACATTGGTTGGGTGAACAAGGAACTCCAGGAAATTACAGGACCTATCTCCGAAGAGTTGGACCATGCTAGGTTGCAACATGAGACATTCCAGAAGATGCTCAACTGCTCAGCCGATGATTTAGTTAAATTCAGTGTCTTCGATCACCCCAGGGTACCCAGAAAAATCCGTGCTGCTTTGGATTACCGGGTTGATCAGATGGAATTTGTCCTGGAGAAGATAGACAAGGTAAAGGAGGAAGCCCTGGATGCAATGCATCAAATGGAGCAAATTGTCCTAAGAATGTCTCCGGGTTTGCTCACTCCTTCATTCACCTTGAGGAAGGTAGATGAGACTATTCACATCTTCAGGGAGATCATCTCACAAGGGCTAGGGCCAGAAGTCACTTTTGACACTGAATCCATCAATAAGCTTCTAGCCTGTTGCGATTTTGTGGGGAACCTGATGGAGGCATAGCAATGAATATTTCAAGCTCCCCAAAAAACTCAGAGATGAGCAGGAGACTTGCGAGGTCATCGGCGATCATACCAAGGGTCCTACCCAGGATCAAACTGTAGCTGATGGTCAGTAAGTTCATGGAATACCGGGCTCAATTCCACATTGTCTCTCCTGAGCAGAAGCAAGATACCCCCTTTCAGCCGCGAGATGACGACGAATAGCCTTCTTCCTCTCGGCTTTCTTTTTGTAAATATCTAAAAGTATGTTGGTACAAATGATGACATCATCCATGTTGCATCATGGGATGTTGTCATCCACCAAGTTACCCAAAGTCAACAGTTGACTTTTTAGATATTTTGTAGATATTTTCTAATTAGTTGTTGGTTTCTTTTTGCCTTCTCTCTTCTCCTTTTTCTATATATACTTGGATACTTGTTGTATTCAAGTGGTGGACACTTTTTAGATAAAAAATAGAAGTGAGGAGAATAGGCTTTGTACTTTTTGTAATAGAAGAAAATATTAATACAATATTGAGACTTTGTGTTGAATACCTGTGTTATGCATCAAAGCTTTCTTATGTTATATCTGTATATTTATTCTATTGAATCTACTCCTACTTTTTTGTCATTTGTTCATTAGTATTGATTTGTTCGTGTATGCAAGTAGGTTCGGCTCCATTTATTACCAATCCCAAAACATAGACCTTCTGATCTTTCTGCTTTGGAATTCATTTCTTTTCTCCCTGCGGATCTATCTTATCTTCACCTTTCCCTTCTTTCCTTTCTTTTCACATTCAGAAGCACCTCTACTGGGATGAGATCCCAAACCCCCGAAGGCAGAATAATGTGAGACTTACATAGATTCCTGCTGGTAGAATAGCAATAAACCAGTTTCACTTTGCTGTCTCAAAGAGGGGCTAAGCCCTGCACACTGTTGGCTCATCTATCCATAGATCTGCCCACCCGGTAGATTTTCAAACCAACAGAGGCCCAAAAATTGGATAAGTATAGAGATTCAGTGGATGCTGCCAAGTGTCCAAACATCGCACTTCTAAAGATTGAATCCAAAAGGGCAGACGCGTACAAGTGCCAGGCCTCCATACGCCCCAGGCCCAAAGAGGGGAAAAGTCGACAACTAAAAGCCAAAAAAGCAGACAGAGCGGGCCTAAAAAAGACTAAGTATAAAGGTGCTAGAGAAAGTTGCCACGTGTTAGCTCGGTGTATCTCTAAATGTAAATCTAAAAGTGGAGACCCAAATGAGTGCGGGCTCGCCACGTAGTCCAAGTTGAAAAATGGGACAGAGCGGCCCCAAAATTGACTAAGTATAGAGAATGAGTGCCATCTCGCCACGTGTTCAAGGCCCGAAAAAGTAGGAGCGACCGTTGAAAAGTCAAAGAGTCTGCGGAAGCCTCCACATGTCAACCCGATGCTCCTTCAAAGGCAAAATCCTGAGCGGGTTTCTAAATGAGTGTGGAGCCTCTGCATGTCCGGTTTCATAAAGGGGGCAGGGTCAGGGTTGAATAATCAAAGTAGAGACATGCTAGTGGAGGGTGTCAAGTGTCAGCATGACGCTAATCAAAGAGTAAAATTGGGGGAAGGTTTCCAAACAAGTGACAGGCCTTCGCATGTCCTCGATTAGATATATGACCTAGTTGAGCAAAAGACTTAGCCAAAACATGAAGAAACTGAGTGAGCTGTGGAAGAAGCCATGTGTTAGCCCAACGTAACTTCAAAATCAAAATACAAAGGTAGCCCTCAAACATGTGCCAGCCCTCCACGTGTCTGGTTTTAAAAAGGGGCCCATTTTGGTAGTTAATTCCTGCCATTTTGTACAGACCTGATTCAAATTTCAAATGGGCATATCTTTTAACTCAGTGCTTGAAATATGAAAAATATGGCACCGTTGGAAAGATCTCGGCCTCGTCTATGCCATGGAGATATGAAAATTTAATTTTGGAGAGGTTAGGTGAGGAAAAAAATAAAGAAATGTCTTTGTGCCATTAATACAGGATCTATTTTCCCCCAATAACCATATCAGATTTGATCTAATCCACCATTCCTCCTCCTTCGAGGCATCGAACAAGTAATTGATACAGGCATGAAAAATTTGGGGTGGATTTGCAGGAGGCGTTGATGATAGTGGTTGAGCTTTGAACTAGTTTTCCCACTTCTCTCTCCTTCTTCCCTCTGTGCTGAATCTATAAAGGAAGAATTGGGGCTCATTATAAAGGGTTGGACATTTCCATTTTACACCCTCCCTTCTTCTTTTGTTCATAGAAGTATTTGTGGAGCTTTTCTAACCTCTCCTTTGGGTTGTAATGCAATTTTTTTCTTCTTGGCCATTGCAATATACTGTATCAACTCCTGAGCAATAAAATATATGTTTGTGGATGATTCTCGACCCTCTCATGTATTTTTTTTTGTCTGTCCGATCTCTTATTGTGGTCTGGTTATCTGTGCATTTTGTTTGTATTACATTCCTGTGGTCTGTGTTAAATTCAAAATGAGTGTCTGACATTTCTTTGGTGTATCACCTCGTTAGCTTAGGTTTATTTTCTTGCATCTCTCTAACCCTGTCTCCTTGGTAGATAAAATAGAGTTAGAATAGATCCTATGCAATTTGTTTGTGTACACTTGAACAGAGGGATACGAACCGGCCTCAATCCAGATACCTCTCTCAACTCGCAAGGTCCCACACTTTGAGAGATGCTCCATGTTGTGCAATCACATTGAGAGTCTCAACCCATCTAGTTGCAGACATTCAGGGGTGCTTTGATTCTGTAGTAACAAGTACAAGCTTACAACACCTCTCAAATCCTACTAAACAATTGATGCAACATGAAAACCTAGATTTAATACTAATCCCTAAAAAATGTGACCACTTGAACAAATATTCAAACTATAGGCTAAGTAAGACCACGTGTAGTGATGATAACCTCTAGACTTATCATTCCTCTAGAATGTTAAATTTCTAGTAGGCAAGCTTCAAAACAGAAGAAAGCAAAGGGTTGGTCTCTTCTAATTACAACACCTTACATCTGAAAATAACACGAATGTATGATAACATACTGAAATTGTGGGGAGAGAAATCAAAATACCTCTAGTGCCATTTTGTTTTATATAGGACTTGAGTTATTATCACTATACATGGTCATAAGCATTCTATAATTTGAAAATTTTCTCAAATGGTTACATTTTTTAGGGGGGTTAGTTAGTATTGTTGTCATGTTAGGGTTTTCATAGAATGTACATGTTCATGGTGTTTTGTTATATCATTTATTACTTCTATTGTCCCCTTGTTAGATGTGACGTTCATCACGTACTTGGAGGCTCTGACATGGATGGACTAAGGCAGAGCCCATGTGGAAGGAGTGGGCCATGAATATATGTTTATGGGGTCAATTTATGCTATGAATAATGGGTGGTAGCAACATGGGCGTCATGTTATACACCAAAATTTGGTAATCAATCATTTTATAATGTTAGTAATGGTTTGAGATACTTAAATCATGATGTGTATGCACATTATGATCTCAATTTCCTATCCTTATTCCTATTCCATGACTTGCTATATTCATTAGACCGCTCAGTTGCTCACATAAATGCTTACATCAATACACTATAGTATATCATTCCCAGTTGTCGTGCCCAGGAATTTACAACACTTCATTCCCCTATTACATGGTACTGCTAAACAGGGACTGCACACACCAAAAAGTGTAGGGTCCTTTCGTGTGTACTCGACTACTCGTGACTCGAGGCTAAGGTAGTTGATGTAGAGGATGATAGAATAAGAGTGGAAGAATGCTACAAATAGTTTGAAGATAGTATGGATTGAGGGGGATACAAAATATGAAAGAAGGAAGTTTCTTTACTTTTATTCTTAAGAGAGCAAGACGTGTTCATCAAGGAAGGTGAAACTCCTATGAATCTTCTTACAATGAAAATATCTAAGTGCATGCAATGAAAATAAATGATTATAACTTATTTTTTACTACTCTAGTAGATAAGAATGCAAACTACTATGTCTTTTTATTTTCCGAAGTTTATATAGTGTGACAAATATGTAAACTAAAAATAAATTTACAATAGCAAAGTAAAGTGTGTTCTAAAGAATTGAATGAGTGCAACCACATAATAAATGATAACAATTATTCCTCCTATGCAACTGATATTTTCAAACCCAAATTTTGTATGTTGTTGTATGAAGGTTCTCCAAACTAGGTGTTGATTTAATGAGTGAACGATTGCTAAGTGCGAAACCTGAAATCTATGCTAAGCTCAATCTATTCTGATCCTGAAAATATAATGAATATTTAATGCAAAAACATTGAAAGAGTGTGATCTAACCTACTATTAGTTTCAAGACAAATCTATTGGTTAAAACATTTTTTGTGTTTTGTGTTTTGTAAATTGCAATCTTTAAAAATAAGTTAATCTAGATCTTAATTAAGAAAGACTAAACTTGTAACCTAAATGTAGGGTCTAATCCTAGAGGTGGGAGAAGTGTAGAGCGTGGGTGTTTCAAAATTTAAAGATATAAACTTTAATTCATGAAAGAAAATATAATCTATTTGTATCTTTATTGTTCTTTTTAAGGTTTTCCGATTCATTATAAGAAAAGAAACTAAATCTAAAAAACATATGTAAACAAACAAAAAAAGCACAATGTCATCCTCTTTCTGCAAGCAGAATAAAGATAAAATTGGACTCTCTTTACTTATACCCTCAGTAGACTACTCTAGTTGATGCTCATGATGACCGATATGATGGCAGTTGTGTAGTAGGGAGTGATTGGAGGCTAGGTGTAATTTGGAACAAGAATAATCAATAAATCTCTGGTTTGTTCAAGGAGGTCAAATGACTAGTTTGAGAGTCCCTATGTTCTCTTTGTGGGTGACAAAAGAAAAACATGGTCCTTTGGGTGATTTATATGGGAAGAAATATCCCTTGGGCTTGGCCTTTCTCTAAATAAATTAAAAAATAATAGCAACAATGTTCTCTGGAAAAAATCTTTAAAAATATAGGGGGGACAAATGAGCATTCATTTTTCCTTAGTAGAAAGCTTTTAGGAGATCCAAATCCTAACTTAAGATCGAAAACTAAATCTATGGCTTAGAGTAAATCACTAGATGGTGAAATCAAGTGCTAGGGGGTAGGAACAATGAATTGGGTATCAAAATGAGGTGAAACACGTGCATGGTCTAAAAATAGGATGAAAAATCATGCATGGTGAGAAGAAGATAAGATAAAAATAATAATAGAGATGGAACCACTGGTTCGTGCAAGTGCCCATTACGCCACTGTCTTGGTAGGGAATGGAATCAATGGTCCCTAAAATAGAACCACTGCATGAATAAATTACCCCACTACAGATGGAAGCACCATTGTTGTGGTAGGAGACAAAATTGCCACTATGGGGAATGACACCATTATGGTAGTATCATGCTAGAAAGCTAAAGTTTGTGAAAAATGGATTAAGGAAGTAGAGAATGATTCAAGGAAGAGTTTGAATGAGATTATAAAGGAATCTAAAGGGTATAGAATGGATTGTGAGGTGGTCTTGAGAATTTTGAAACATCTTGTCATGTCATCACCATTGTGTATTTTTAATCTTGCACCATGCAAAATAGAGTATTTATAGGCACCCAATTTCCAAATGATTTAGTTTGGAGCTAGAGGTTTCGTCCCAAGGCACTTAATAGTCATTTTTTCCATTTGATATCTTCTATGAGTTAGTAATTTCCTCACGGGTTGGCCTTAATGTGAAATTATACTTATGAAACCCTATATAAGAAAGTCAAATGCATTGATTTACTCACCTATAAATTACCTAGCTCCCTTAAGTTTAAATCACTCAAAAAGAACTCAAAACTCTCCTAAACTTCTGTAAAGCAACAACACACATTAAGATACTCCCATACATAGTTTTGAAGCACTCTAAATAATATTTTAGAGTCAATCTTTCTAAGAAGAAAACCACTAAATCCAAGTCAAACACAAACAAACAAAGTACTATAAAGAATTTTCAAATGAACACATTTCCAAAGATAGTTGCATCCATATAGATATTACATATCTAGGTGGATAGGTATGTGCAGTTTTAGGCCTCTTCCGAGTAGTGAAAATGTAGGTAGCATATCGGATTGTTCCATGAGGATCAATGTTGGAACCTCATGCACATCAAAGAGGGTCACACTTCCAATGGATATGAGAACGCTTCATGTAATTAACAAGAGAACGAATCACAAGGAAAATCAAGTACAAAAAGAGAATTGTTTCGACATGCTCATAGATCAGAAAGAAGGGGTACGTAGATAAAAAAGATGGCTCAAATGGAGCATGCAATGCAACACATGGTGTATGCAGAGAAGACTACTGTGGAGAGCTGCTGGAAGGCCAAGGTGAAGTAACATGGCACTCAACAGAAGAAATAAGTATAGGGAGAGTGTCATCAACTGAGCAATTAAGATGTGAGGTAGCAAAATGGTAAATGGTCACATCTTTCTTAGAGAAAGGGTCTCTAATGGAACACGAGTGCGAAGAATGAATAGAAACATGAACATGGTCAATAATGAGCTCTATAGTGGAAGCAATAGTGTGATTGGTCTTAAAATAAAGGTTCTGATGTGGACGGTCAAAAAGGGACTCCCAGGAAGGAATAAGAACAAAGGAACACTCAACAACGGAAGGGATGTGAGAAGGGGGAGAATCCATGGCAGCACAAGAGTGGTCTAGGGAAGCGTCTCTCTCAGATGGTGAAGCAGTATCGCCATGTAACTGTCAGATAATGGACCAATTAGTGAAAGGGCACTCAGTGTGCTCAAACAAACATAATGTATCCCTAGAAATAGTAAGACTGAGAATTTCATAGACCTCATCATTGTGGTTAAACCACTTATCCTTCTGCACAATCTTGAGAGGCTCAGGAACGAGACCATGGAGGTAGGGCAGTAAACCATGTCAAGTGCAGTGTCTGATGATGCCTTCCTTCCATGTCGAATAGTTCTCAAAATGGAGAATAACAACATAACGGTAAAACTCTAAAATGTAGATAAACCCCCAAAAAAAATTCCTGATGAAACTTTATAGCTTAGAGTGAAAAGTACAAGCCCAAACAAACTTTGTAGTGACCTAGGACAATATTATAACCCCCTTGCTTTTGACACTTTATAGTTTAGTGTGTTGGATACAATCTGGTGTGAGTGTGCATCGGGAAATAGTTGACCACTCACCTTGCAATCAACGTAATAACGAACAAGAGAGGAGACCACAATCAAGTTTCGTTGAACACAACAAATCAACACTATAAACAAGCACAAAAAGCTAAGAAACAAGAGAAGGGGAGAAATCAAGTCTTGTTGTGAGAAAAAGTGTCTTATTTCACAACAAAAACCCCCTTTCTGCAAGACTGTGGTGGACATGCACACAAATCTGCAAGAAATAATAAGAGTGATTGCGTTGTTCATGTAGACTCCATATGCTCCACAGACAACATAAGTATCATAGGCTTGCTGGGGCACCGACCAAACGAGTGTCCAGCTTTTATTCTCAATCAATAAATATCTGGCCAGGCCACCATTCTTGCCCAAAACTACCCGCACAATTATCATTTTGTGCACTGTATATATGTAGTACATGCTTGTGGGTGAAATCTGGTGCAAGGACTCATTATGCAAGGACTTACCTGATACGGTTGGCAAATTGGGGAAATGGTCACCACTCCACTCTCCACTTATCCAGTAAGGAACACTGTTATTATATAGCAGCAAGAGCTCTGCCTCCCCTGGAGATGGATCCCATTCCAAAGAAAATGGTCCAGGTGCCGGATCTATTGAACTTTTCCACGGATGTTAATCTCATGCCCTTCCAAAACTTCATCCCGGCCAAAAATGTATCCGTGGGGTATCCGAAACTCTCCCATACAGTCTCAGAAGCGTTTTGAGCGCCTGCCATGAGAAAATTACCCGAGTCCGATAGGAAAGCCCTGGACGCTTTAGCTGTCTGGTTCTTAATGGTCGACCAAATAACTTCTCCCTTCTTATCAGAGAGTATGCAGAGATAACCATCTGTGCCCAGCTTCAATATGCCTGGTGTTTTTAACACAGGAGCCTCTCTATTAGCCACCCAAACAATGGTCTTATCTAGGGACTTGGGCATACCATATGCCCATGTACCACTTATTTGTTCCATTGGGACTGAAAAATCCCAACTCAAACATGCCATTCTTTGAAATTAGAGTCTGATCTTCGCTGAGAGAGAACCCCAAGCCAAGCACGTCTCCACCGCCAACTTCTAAAGTATCACAGTTGAGCAGTGATGTAAAAGTTAACAGAAAATATGTCAACCCCATTACTGGCATTAATGCATTTCTGGCCATTTCCATCTGCTCAGGCAGACCATGAGAAACCTCTATTTGATGGGAAGAGAGGCATTGACTGAAGAAACCTTTGTTTCGTAAACAAATAAATTAAATAAAGATAAAATTGCTTGATATTTTTTTTAAAAAAATTTGAAGATGCTTTTGTTATTAATAATATAAAAAGTACAAAGTTTAAATTAATAAACAATTATAACCACAGTCCATAAAACTAAATGTATAAACCACTAAAAATTGCATTATCTGATAGGTTTGGATTGCTGTCCAAGAATATTGGTATTGAGCACCCCACGCAAGCATTCCTTTATTTTTTCTAGAGTGACCCGCTTCTATGGAGTCTTAATAGGGAAGTTATTTAGGTGCATCTAAAGAGAAGAAAAAATCTAAATTTGTCCAACATTTTTTAACAAATATTTGTTGGCAACAATTTTCCCAACAAACTTGACAATTATATTGCTATATGATTTACTACTCAAATTTGAAACAAATATTTTAAATGATTTTCTTCAATGTAGAGACTTCAGAATCTACGAGCGCTGTTATTTCGGTTTGGTCTTCTTCTTCATGGAGTAAGTATGTGACCATTTCTCATTCCACCTTGATAATTAGGGATTGGTTAAAACAAAGATTTGAGCCACTAGTGTATTTTGACTGTTAGAGTTAGACTCTATATATTTGTAAATTATGCAAAGCTTAACTTATCAATAATAAATAAGATTTTTCTTCTTATAAGGTTATGCCAAATTATTGACTTTTATGATGGTAATAAGACATTGTGGCTATCCATCCTACAAGAGCATGTCCCTCTTGGCCATAGCATCTATACCATCATGATATATTATGGTTTCATAACATTGTAATTATGACCCACTTTCTCTATGTAGGCTCTGTTCGAGTCTATCCATGTTAGAGCTGCCAAGTATATGATAGATGTCATGTCTACTTTTTAGAGGATGTGAGTCGTTTTAAAAACTAAGTTTTGTTCATATCGTGTCTGTGCTAATGTGTTACTTTGAATTTTATTTCAAATAAACTCGTTCTCTTTCTATGTCACTTCCACCATTATAGAGGGCATTTAAGTGCATAATCGCTATTATCTATGCCTGGATGGAAAATTCCAATTTCTTATTGTAGAGGGCATAATTGCAAAACATTCTATTGCATAATAGATAATTGTATATTATCTATTGAGATAACTGCCCATTGTAGAGCGTACTGTTGTAGACACACCCCTCTACTTGTGGGATATTCCTCTCCTTGCCAGGGTTTACTTCATTACAGAGGACAAAGGAAATGCGAGAAATTTGAAGTACATGATAACTTCCATTAAATCCTATTTCATGGTAAACATCCCATGTTGGTTCATGTGCATTAAGCCAAATTCTCAACGGTTCGTGTTTACAATCCATAGTAAACATCCCTTGATTCATAGTAAACATGTAGCATATGTTATTGCAATTGGTACATAATTTTTGAAATTATTCTAATATCACTTTGTTTTTGGTGGTAAAATGTTTGAATTAAAATATCGAACGTTGTTTTTGAACTTCTGCACAATTGTTTTTTATCTTATGTATACACGTGTTAGATTTTTACTATGGAAGCAAATGATGTTGTGCTATATGATTACTATGAAACATGGGATGTCATGTATTGAATAGGCATAGGGACTCTGCGGGTTTCAATCCAATGATCGAGTTAAATATTCATAATGTTCTAGAGATAGTTTTTGGTTTTGTGCATTTAGGTTTTGGGAATTTTGGGTTTTGGGCATCGTGACAAAGTGATATTAAAAAAAATTCAAAAATTGTGTCCAAAGTACAATTGCATTAGGGATTTTTTTGGTTTTGGGCATTATAAGTCTGCAACTCTTTCCTATTGAGCTTGTGTAATTGTGTTCTCCCTATATTCTATGAAAACACCATCAACATGTAGATCTATATTCTATAAAACCCTAACACAATAGGAATACTAACTAATCAAAATATTAAAGTAAATACATATTCTATGAAAACCCTAACTACAACATGAATAATAACAAACTCAAAACAAAAAATTACATGCAACAAAAGGAGAATACAATAGCACAAGCTTACAACACCTATCAAATCCTACTTAACAATTGATGCAACATGAAAACCTAGATTTAATACTAATCCCTAAAAAATGTGACCACTTGAACAAATATTCAAATTATAGGCTGAAGTAAGACCATGTGTAGTGATGATAACCTCTAACTTATCTTTCCTCCAAAATGTTAAATTTCTAGTAGGCAAGCTTCGAAACAAACAAAAACAAAGGGTTGCTCTCTTCTAATTACAACACCTTACATCTGAAAATAACATGAACGTATGATAGCATATTGACTTTTTGGGGAGAGCAATCAAAATACCTCTAGTGCCATTTTTTTGTATATAGGCCTTGCGTTATTATCACTATACATGGTCGTAAGCATTCTATAATTTGAAAATTTTCTCAAATGGTTACATTTTTGGGGGGTTAGTTAGTATTGTTGGCATGTTAGGGTTTTCATAGAATGTACATGTTCATGGTGTTTTGTTCAATCATTTATTACTTCTATTGTCCCCTTGTTAGATGTGACATCCATCACGTACTTGGAGGCTCTGACATGGATGGACTTGGGCAGAGCCCACGTGGAGGGAGTGGGCCATGAATATATGTTTATGGGGTCAATTTATGCTATGAGTAATGGGTGGTAGCAACATGGGTGTCATGTTATACACCAAAATTTGGTAATAAATCATTTTATAATGTCAGTAATGGTCTGAGATACTTAAATCATGATGTGTATACACATTATGAGCTCAATTTCCTATCTTTATTCCTATTGCATGACTTGTTATCTTCATTAGACCGCTCATTTGCTCACATAAATGCTTACATCAATACACTATAGTCTATCATTCCCAGTTTTTGTGCCCAGGAATTTACAACACTTCATTCCCCTCCTGCATGGCACTGCCCAATAGGGACTACACACACCAAAAAGTGTAGGGGCCTTTCGTGCGTACTCGACTACTCGTGACTTGGGGCTAAGGTAGTTGATGTAGAGGATGATAGAATAAGAGTGGAAGAATGCTACAAATAGTTTGAAGATAGTATGGATTGAGGGGGATACATAAAATGAAAGAAGGAAGTTTCTTTACTTTTATTCTTGAGAGAGCAAGACCTGTTCATCAAGGAAGGTGAAACTCCTATGAATTTTCTTGCAATGAAAATATCCAATTGCATGCAATGAAAATCAATGATTATAACTTATTTTTCACTACTCTAGTAGATAAGAATGCAAACTACTATGTCTTTGTTATTTTCTGGGGTTTATATGGTGTGACAAATATGTAAAATAAAAATAAATTTACAATAGCAAAGTAAAGTGTGTTCTAATGAATTGAATGAGTGCAACCACATAATAAATGATAACAATAATTCCTCCTATGTAACTGATATTTTCAGACCAAAATTTTGTATGTTGTTGTATGAAAGTTCTCTAAACTAGGTGTTGATTTAATGAGTGAATGGTTGCTAAGTGCAAGACCTGAAATCTATGCTAAGCTCAATCTATTTTGAGCTGAAAATATAATGAATATTTAATGCAAAAAAGTTAAAAGAGTGTGATCTAACCTACTAATAATTTCAAGACAAATCTATTGGTTAAAACATATTTTTTGTGGTTTTGTATTTTGTAAATGTAGTCTTTAAAAATAAGTTAATCTAGATCCTAATTAAGAAAGATTAAACTTCTAATCTAAATCTAGGGTCTAATCCTAGAGGTGGGAGAAGTGTAGAGCGTGGGTGTTTCAAACTTTAAAGATATAAACTTCAATTCAAGAAAGAAAATATAATCTATTTGTATTTTTATTGTTCTTTTTAAGGTTTTTTGATTAATTATAAGAAAAGAAACTAAATCTAAAAAATATATGTAAATAAACAAAAAAAGCACAATGCCATCCTCTTTCTGCAAGTAGAATGGAGATGAAATTGGACTCTCTTTACTTATACCCTTAGTATACTACTCTAGTTGATGCTCATGATGACCGATATGATGGAAATTGTGTAGTAGGGAGTGATTGGATGCTAGGTGTACTTTGGAACAAGAACAATCAACAAATCTCTGGTTGGTTCAAGGAGGTCAAATGACTAGTTTGAGAGTCCCTTGTGCTTCTTTGTGGGTGACAAAAGAAAAACAAGGTCCTTTGGGTGCTTTATATGGGAAGCAATATCCCTTGGGCTTGGCCTTTCTCTAAATAAATTAAAAAATAGTAGCAACAATGTTCTTTGGAAAAAAATTAAAAAATCTAGGGGGGACAAATGAGCATTCATTTTTCCTTAGTAGAAATCTTCTAGGAGATCCAAATCCTAACTCAAGATCAAAAACTAAATCTATGGCTCAGAGTAGATCACTAGATGGTGAAATCAAGTGCTAGGGGGTAGGAACAGTGAATTGGGTATCAAAATGAGGTGAAACACGTGCATGGTCTAAAAATAGGATGAAAAATCATGCATGGTGAGAAGAAGATAAGATAAAAAATAATAAGAGACAGAACCGTTGGTTCATGTAGGTGCTTGTTACACAACTTCTGTGGTAGGGAATTGAATCAATGGTCCTAAAATAGAACCACCGTAGGAAGAAATGACCCCACCACAGACGGAAGCACCATTGTTGTGACAGGAGACAGAACTGCCACCATGGGGAATGACACCATTATGGAAGTATCATGCTAGAAAGCCAAAGGTGGTGAAAAAGGGGTTAAGGAAGTAGAGAAGGATTCCAGGAAGAGTGTGAAGAAGAGTATAAAGGAGTCTAAAGGGTATAGAAGGGATTGTGAGGTGGTCTTGAGAATTTTGAAACATCTTGTCATGTGATCACCATTATGTATTTTCAATCTTGCACCATGCAAAATAGAGTATGTATAGGCACCCAATTGCCAAATGATTTAGTTTGGAGCTGGAGGTTTCATCCCGAAGGCACCTAATAGTCATTTTTTCCATTTGATATCTTCTATGGGTCAGTAATTTCCTCACAGGTTGGCCTTAATGTGAAATTATACTTATGAAACCCTATATAAGCAAGTCAAATGCATTCATTTACTCACCTGGAAATTACCTAGCTCTCTCAAGTTTAAATCACTCAAAACTCTCCTGAACTTCTGTAAAGCAACAACACACATTAAGAGCCTCCCATACATAGTTTTGAAGCACTCCAAATCAGATTTTAGAGTCAATCTTCCCAAGCAAAAAAACACTAAATCCAAGTCAAACACAAACAAGCATGCTACTATAAAGAATCTTCAAATGAACACATTTCCAAAGATAGTTGCATCCATATAGATATTACATCTCTAGGTGGAGAGCTATGTGTAGTTTTAGGCCTCTTTAGAGTAGTGAAAATGTAGGTAGCATATCAGATTGTTCTGTGAGGATCAATGTTGGAACCTCGTGCACATCAAAGAGGGTCACACTTCCAATGGAGATGAGAACACTTCACGTAATTAACAAGAGCATGAATCACAAGGATAATCAAGTACACAAAGATAATGGTGTGTCTGACATGATCATAGATCATAAAGAAGGGGTACATATAGGAGTGATGTGTAACTCATGTGCATGACACATGTACACAACCCTATTGACCTATTCAACTATGACCTATTCTCACTAAGTGAGATGACTAACCATCTAGGTGGACATGACTTCAAATGACAATGAGTTTAGTCATATACAAAAACACCCCCCCTTCATCAAAGTTGAGGTAGAGGTAATGAAAGTTAGAACTAAAAGAGAACACCCCTAGATAACTAAGAAAGATGTGTCAATGGGGCCCGACTACTAAGCCTGATAAGGTGCCCATGTATAAATAACATCTTTCTAGAAGAAGAAAAAGAGAAGAATGGGATCCTAACAACTAGGCCTGATGAGGTATCCATGTACAATAAACTCTTGAAAAGTGGAGTGAAAAGAGAAAACCTAGTGGGAAAACAAATCCCCCCTAAAAGAGAGAAACTCACTCAAGAAGATTGGAGAAGAAGGAGAATAAATGGCTCCCTATAACAACATGGCCTAGTAAGGTACCCAAATACAATCATACTCCAGAGTAGAGAGAGAAAGAAGAGAGAACAAGAAGGTCCTCCAAAAAGTGTGTCGATGATGTGGACCTTCGCGCAAGGACTAGAGAGAATCCACATGCATAGAAAAATGTTCTTGCTCTTGGGAAGGACATGAAAGGAGCACTGGAAGTTGGCCCACTCCAAAAATGAAGAAAAATCCTGTAGTACTCTTAAATATGACTCTAATCTACAACTAGAATGTGACATAATTCTAGAAAAAGAGTGCACATGAGACAAAGATAATGCCATGACAGTATGTGTATCAAAGAGAGAAGAAGGTGGGGGCCCAATAAACCTCAGAAAGGGATCCACAAGAAGAGGTTGATTGTGAAGAATATCTGAAATGGTGGAAGTGAAATTTTCCCTAGGGAAGCACTCCCAATGTGAGAGATAGATAGGTCCTCCAAGATGTTTGATGTCACAAACAAAGTATGCAGTGCAACACAGGAAGTATGAGGAGAAGACTACTATGGATAGTTGCTGGAAGGCCAAGGTGAAGCAACATGGCACTCAACTGAAGAAACAAGTGTATGGAGAGTTTCGTCAACTGAACAATTAAGATGTGAGGGAGCACAATGGGAAATGGTCACATCTGTCTCAGAGAAAGGGTCTCTAATGGAAAACGAGTGCGAAGAATGAATGGAAGCATGTACATGGTCAACAATGAGCTCTGTAGTGGAAACAATAGTGTGATTGGTCTCAAAAGAAAGGTCCTGATGTGGATGGTCAACAAGGGACTCCCAGGAAGAAACAAGAACAAAGGAACACTTAACAATGGAAGGGATGTGAGAAGGGGGAGAATCCATGGCGGCACAAGAGTGGTATAGGGAAGCGTCTCTCTTAGATGGTGAAGTATTATCACCATGTAACTATTAGATAATGGACCAAGCAGTGAAAGTGTACTCAGTTTGCTAAAAAAATGTAATCTATCCCTAGAAATAGTAAGACCGATAAGTCCATAGACCTCATCATGGTGGTTAAACCAATTATCCTTCTACACAAGCTTGAGAGGCTCGGGAACGAGACCATAGAGGTAGGGCAAGTAAAACACACACATTGTAGTGTCTGATGATGCCTTCCTTCTATGTCGAATAGTTCTCAGAATGGAGCATAAAAACATAACGGTAAAACTCTATAATGTAGATAAACCCCCAAAAAAATACCTGATGAAACTTTATAACTTAGTGTAAAAAGTACAAGCCCAAATAAACTTTGTAATGACTTAGGACAATATTATAACCCCCTACTTTCAATAATTTATAATTTAGTGTGTTGGATACAATCTGGTGTTAGTGTGCATCAAGAAATAGTTGACCACTCACCTTGTAATCAACGTAATAACATGCAAGAGAGGAGACCATAATCAAGTTTCGTTGAAAGTAAAAATTGACACTATAAACAAGCACAAAAAGACTAAGAAACAAGAACAAGGGGAAGGGGTGAAATCAAGTCCTATTGTGAGAAAAAGTGTCTTACGTCACAACAGAAACCCCCTTGCCGAAATACTATGTGGACACACGCACAAATCTACAAGAAATAATAAGGGTGATTTCAATGCACAAAATGGGCTCAAGATGAGTTTGAGGGACCTCCAGGATGCTGAAAACATTCTCAGAAGGCAAAAAATAGCTAGAAATGATGCTCTAGGTTCTAGCAAATGATTAAACAAAAAAAAACCAACAACGCTAAGAAATCAACCTTTTTTGCAACTTGTCAGTTTGGCTCTAAATTTAGCTTTTCCACCAAATGTAGCTACAGTCAACTAGATTTAGCTGAAAAACTCCTGAAACCTGCACATGCAAAACCAAAAAACCGCACAAACTCAAAGAAACCAGATTATCAGATATGTTAACAAGATTCCAAATAAAATCTAAATAACTTACACGAAAAGTGATAAATCCAAAAAATGAAGTAATCAACAACTAGTTCAAGAGAGTGCACATATACTAAACATCTTTCTCTGATACCATATAAGATTGTTTTATGAGGATCAATGCAGGAACCTCATGCACATCGAAGAGGGTTGTACTTCAATGGAGATGAGAATGCTTCACATAATTAGCAAGAGCATGAATCAATAGGAAAATCAAAAGAAAATGGTGTGTCTGGCATGCTCATATATCAGAAATAAGGGGTACATATAGGAGTGTTGTGTAACTCCTATGCATGACATGTGTACACAACCCTATTGACCTATTCAACTATGACCTATTCTCACTAAGTGAGATGACTAACCATCTAGGTGGATAAGACATCAAATGAGGACGAGTCTAGTCATATACACCAACATAGCATATGGATTGCACTTCAACCCAAGTACTAACATTTTTGTAGGGGTCTCACCCATGGTTAGGGTTTGAGGTCATTTTTGGGTTATTACAAAGGGCTTTACACATTTGTGAGACATCATATTTCATAGATAAGCATATCTCAGTCAATCACACATGCACACAAATTTAAGAAACTCCAAAATATTCTTGTATGGAACTACCAAATAAGTACAAAACTGCTAAATGGTTCCATACCTAAGTAATGGTTTTGTCCCAGCTTAGTGTGAACTTCTAGAAACAATGATGAAGTATATGCAGGTCACTTCTATCCAATTCATCAATATCTCATTCATAGAACCGGATTCCAAAATCAGTGGAATAAACAATGATGCAGTTTATCAGTTCACGTGTCCAATTTGTATCCATTTATCTACTTGTTTTTTTCCATCTAACTTGCACATTTTTATATAATTAATTAATCTGAATATATCCCATGTTTCTAACCCTAGCCCAAATTTTAAATAAGAACTCACACTTGTTTATTTTTTGGTGTAATTATTTGTTGAACCCGTTTGTCGATCAAATTATTAACCTATTTGGACTAGGTTACCCTATTCCAAATAACACATTCTATTTCAAATCCCTAAGGTTTCCATTTTGCATGTTTCTTCTCCTCATCTTATAGGTTTTGTTATCCTTTTTATTTCATATCTTACTCTACATATGTCTTGCTTGGCCAATCACAAAACATTGATGTTAAAAGTTCCTCGTTTGAGTTATTTAAAATTAACCCTACACGTAAAGATAGTCTCTATGGGGTGTTATAATGCACAATGATACCTACCAATATGGAATCACAATATGTGGCATCTCTTCTCCTTACCGTGTGCCTATAATTTCTTCTCCTTTAGAGGGAAGTAACTCCTTTTCTCTTACTTATGACCAAACAATTTTACCTAGTATTGAGAATACAAATGATGCATGTTCTAATGAGAGTCAAAATGGTTGTGATGAAAAATTGTACTAATAGTTCCAATGATAATGGATGTGATGCTCAATCAAATGATACTTCTCTTCCTTCTTGTAACATGATAATGTGATTTTTTTTCAATGATACTTTCTCCTATTGAAATGGAAAATGTTACAAATGCATACTTTACTCTTGCTCCTTGCAAATAATGACATATCCTTCTCCTATCAATGGTACACACAAATTTTATTTTAATATCAATAATGGTTATCTAGATTCTATGTGTAATGCTAGGCTTTTATTTCATGATTCCACACCCTTTCCTACCTCTATTGTTCCTATTGAGAATCCCTCCTCTGTTACTTCTTCATCATTTTTCTTTGCCAATATTGTTATGGATGCCTCTACTGAGTGTTCTCAATGGGAAGTTTCACATGATGAATCTCATTCTCATACAAATCCTTTATTGAGGAGGATGAATGAGAATTTACACCATTTATAAAACAATATCCTCAACAGATTGTTGCACTCTCTATATAACTATGAATGAACAAAAACACTTGGCTGAGTTCTATATATGATATTCCCAAATCTATTGTTACTTTTTATCGTATCACTACATTTACCATTGCCACATCTATTGTGCCTATATCTATGGGTGCATCCACTACCCCCTTTAAAATATTACAATGTCTACTCTTATGTATACTATTGTTCAGGTACATCTCTTGTGCACACCCAAGAGGATTATTACTCTTCTCTAAGTACTACACAATGTATTAAGCTTATTATACATGATTTATAATGATTTATTACAGTTCTGTAAAGGTTTAGCTAGATTGTCTAATGCTATGGATTCTACTGTTATTCATAATCCACTTAAACTTGAAGTGGGTATTAAGGGTTTGTGTCTCCTAAGATTCCTATATATGAGGGTAAAATATCCCAAACAAATTCACTCCTTTCATGATGTTTCTTAAACTGTGATTATAATGATCAATTATTACTAAGATTTTTCCTATGAGCCTTAAAGATTACACTTTATAATAGTTCATGACATACCTATTCACTCTGTCAAATCTTTCACTACTGGGGGGGGGGGGGGGGGGGGGGGGGGGGGGGGGGGGGGGGGGGGGGGGGGGGGGGGGGGGGGGGGGGGGGGGGGGGGGGGGGGGGGGGGGGGGGGGGGGGGGGGGGGGGGGGGGGGGGGGGGGGGGGGGGGGGGGGGGGGGGGGGGGGGGGGGGGGGGGGGGGGGGGGGGGGGGGGGTGGGGGGGGGGGGGGGGGGGGGGGGGGGGGGGGGGGGGGGGGGGGGGGGGGGGGGGGGGGGGGGGGTGGCTATTTTATTTCTTTCCCACTTCTCTATAAATATCGATGACAATGTTTCCTATACTCAAATGGATAAAATACAACAAGGATCTAATGAACCAATAAATGATTATGCCTTGTGATATAATCCACTAAGATGAACCCCAATAAGATTCAATATTTATTTAAAATATTACAATGGATACTCATATGTATAATCTATTGTTCAGGTACATCTCTTGTGCACACCCAAGAGGATTATTACTCTTCGTCTAAGTACTACAAAATTTTCTTGAGTGCAACCTTGTATCTCTCCCTCCACCTGTGGAGGTTGATGTAAGAAAGCATCCCATTAAAACTTTTGACTCTAATGCCTATTGTGATTTCCATAGATGTATTAGACACTCTAGTGACAAAATTAGACACCTAAAACTGGAAATTAATCACTTGAAAATATTAGTATTAGATTAATCCCTAAATCATGACTTGTAATCACATTCCAAGATGAATTCCTTATCCTTAGACCTATTACATTATTTTTATTCCTCATTACATTGCTTAGTCACTCACAAAAATTCTTACGTTAGTCTACGACAGTCTATATCTCCCATTTGTTATGACCATAACTATACAACACTTTATTCCTTTCTCGTACATGACCACCAAAAATAGTTTACTCCAAAAGTGGTGCTTTCATCTTAAGCCACCCAATGGTAATTTTATTGATTTGATATCTTTTATGGGTTGGTACTTTCTGTATGAAAATAAATAATGACCCGATAAAAATTCCTTTTGTCTCTCTATAATGGGGGCATTGTAGACTAGGATAACAAAGAGGGTCACACTAAAAATGCACACCTTATATTAAAAATTGATGTAGATGTGGAACTAGGAAGGCATTACTCCACACTCTATAAGAGGTATTAAGTTATAAATCCTAGGCCTAAATAGGGTAGTGGTGTTGAACTAGCTCCAAATTGTAATATGATGATAATAATTTTGTAAATAGGATTGCAATCATGATAGTAATGAGATAAGATCCAAGAGGTTGCTAGGAAAGATTCACAAGGATTACAAAAGAGGTTTAAGAGATTGGAAAACAAGATTAAGGGATGTGAAAGGATTGTAAGGTAATAACCGATATATAAATAATGAAATAGAAAATAATATTCCACCCTATCCTAATATATGCATGAAAACATCCACATCCAAATTTATTGACACTTTCTTACATGAAGATACCATTGGCACCTCCAAAATGGTAAAACTATAATTTATTGAATACTCCAATCATCCAAAGGCTTAATAGACCATGGAAAGTGAAAATCTTGTTATTATAGATCCTAAGTACCCAATGCTCCAAGGATGGACTCAAAATAAGACAAATATGACCAACTTGAAGACATTATAAGATTTTAGGGTAAATTTGCAAGCAATATCAAATCGAATGTGTGATTTTTGAGATGTGGAATGATAACTTGACTACTTAATATAAATATTTTAATGATAACATTAATGAGGGAGAGGGGGGCCTTAAGAGAAAAAGACAACTTATCGTAGAGTTGCTTGGTATAACTTTCACATAAATGTGGTCGCTTGACCCAATTAATTATGGGTCAGAAGAATTCATCATTTTCAAGAGTGAGATTATTGGGGAGGGGACCAAAAAACTATTTTAGTATAGTGTAAGTTCTTAGCTACAAGTTGGGGAGATGATACTGCCTCTTGATTTCATCCTGGATTAAAAGCCGACCATTGTCACATATTTATTTCATAGTTCTTATATTGTTTTGGTATGAGAAACTTGCTAAAAAAACCTCTCAATTTGGTAAGAGGTGAATCATTATAGTTAAGGTTCCACTAGATAGACATATAGTATTCACATATAGTCTTCACATATAGCCCCCTTACATGAGAATATGGGTTGTCTAACCAGTAACTATTCCTTCTAACAAGTCTTCCAAATGGAAGTAAAGATATGGGAGCCTAGAATTTTAATTGAGAATGATCCTATCATCATATCAGCCATATGTAATCCTTTCCAGATGGGTTTACCTTTTGGGTATCCTTCCCTTATATTATGTATTACTACCACTTTTCATAGTTCATTCCCTTGGGAATCCCTCAAATTCCATTTGACCTCTAGGGAAGTACCTTGAAGTTTCATGTCTTTAAGCCCCAATCCCCCCCACCAAGTATTTTGGTTTACAAAAAAATATCCAAGACACAACATGTCTTTTTTATTTACCCTGTCATCTAAGTAGAGAAATTACCTTATAATTTTATGAATTTATTTTATTTGTGAGTTGCTTAAAATTCGACCGGAGGCATAATATATGAAGAAGAGAAGATAACCTTCTAACAAAATTGAATTTTCCATGGTAATGATATCAGGTGTCGTTGCCATTCGGTCACTTTCTTATTGATTTTACTAAAAATCCATTCCAACATTTCTTTGAAGGAGGGAATGAGGCTGTAAAGAGTCCCAAAATATCTGACCATTTTTTGAGGGCCCTCCATACCCAACATATGGTTGAGAACAAGTTAGGAGGAGATTCATCCCATTCGATAACTAATGATTTATGAATTGATATTCCTGAGCCAAAGGTAGAACAATTAATGTCGAGTATTTTCAAAATCTACTTGAAGTTATTTTCTTCAAGTGCAACAAATATAGTAGTGTAATAAACAAATAAAACATCAATAAGCTCTTGTTCATATAGTAAAGAGATACCTTTCACCGAGTGTCCAAGGGAGGCATATCTCAAGAGGTAATGCAAAGATTATTTAGCTATAATAAAGAGGGATGGAGCTAGGTGAAACATTTCCTTATATATATTTGCAACCAAAAAGGTTCAATCAATTCTCCAATTATTTCAACTTGTGTAGAAACCTCGAAGAATAGGACATTGACCATTGTAAATTTTTTATCTTTACATCCTAGGGATTTTAGCATAAGGTCAATGAATGGCCATTCAATTTTGACATAGGATTTCTCAAAATCAAGTAAGGCCATGGGCGCCTTTTACTTACTTTCCTTTTCCCAATACATGCCTTCCCAACTAGTGATTATGTTTTTCAAGTATATATTTATCTTCTACATGAAAAAGATGATACTACTCATCAAAGGAGCCATTGTTTTAGCTAGAATATCGGAAAAAATTTGTAAGAGACATTAAGGAGAGCAATAAGTGTCCAATTTTTAATTTTTCTAGGGTTCCCTTATTTGGGGATAAGTTTGACCACTCCTCTATTGTTATTCCTCTACAAAGTGCCCACTTGAATAGCCTCTTGATATACTTATAATAGTTTAGAAACAAGCCAAGTTCTATTTGCTTTGTAAAATTTAGATGGAAACTCATCAATCCAAAGGTATTTCTCATTTTTAGTGAGTCAATTACTGAAAAAATTTCATCCTGAGATATTTCTTCCTTTAACCCATTTTCATCAGTGGGGGAGAGCTTGGGTAGAATAAATTTTGCACATATACCTTTGTTAGTTATAATGGAGTATCCACTCACATTAGTAGTAAAGAGGGAGGGGTAAAAGGATAAGAAGGCATGCTTTATTTATTCTATATTTTCTATGATATTCCCTCCCATATCTATTGATTTGATTTTTTTCTATTTTGTGTCTTTGTCCCATTCTTTCAACTATACCCAATCGAGACCTAATTTGGGCCCTTCTAGTAATGTATTGTTGTTGAGTCCTATGTTGATGTTTAATATTTATCAAGCTCACTGAGTAGAGAATGGTTTTAAGGGTCCTCTTATGTTGATGATTACAATTTGATTAGTTATTCTTGGACAATTCTTTGCTTTTAAGATATTAAATTTTCTTTTCACTGGCTATATGTTCTCAAGAAACTCTTACACAAGTTAATTTAATTGTCCCATGATGAAACCTTTGATACGTCTCTATCAATCCTTTTAGATAGAATCCATGTAGCTTAAATTCCCTCCAAAAATTCCTTGTCCCTAAAATGAGAGGTATTTAGTTTATATAGCTCTTTCCAATTTTTTTCCTTCCCTAGACAAGGAGTTGGCATTAAAGATTTCATTAATTTCCATAGGGGAGTGATATGAGAGAGTATGCATGAGAATAATAACATCAGTAGATGCCTCTTTTTGCATTACCATGAAGAAATAATGATTGAGGTAGAATCTATAAACCATGAAGTAGACCATCTTACCTTTTTTATTATTCCACAAGGTGAACCATATGTTTTTGTTCATACTCTTTTTCCTAGCTAAAGTATCCTTGATTTTGATGCAGAGATATATCATTAATTTCATGCATTCAATAAGTTAAGAAGCATCAAAACATCAACCTTTACCCAAGATTTGAAGTGAGGATCATTCCAAGAATCCCAAAATGGCTTAAAGATGTAAAAATTGACCTATTTCATCGTAAATGTTTTTATTCAATCATCATACCCTAATTTTAAAACCTCATACAATTTCAAATACACTTCATGCAATGCCAACTCAACTCTCTAAATGATCTCTTTTCATGGAAATTTTCACTTTCTCTTACCAATCTCTACTTTGCTCTTCACAAACTCTTAACGCATAACAAGTAAATTTGGATTTTTAGCCTATGACCTCTTCTAATGGTGTACCTTGTTGCACCACTTCAAACCAATGTTAATTCAACTATACACTTGATACAAAACATCAAAACACCACTTTTCACTTATCATTACTCAAGACTTGCATTCTTGTGCCCTTAAGACAAAAAACTCTTGCTTGGTTCATCGTTGGGAGGATATGGGACCTACCCATAATAAGGTGAAAACATATTTAGATACCCTTTATATTCAATATGGTGCATGCAAAATTTTATAATACAACTCTAAGAACTTCTCACCCAATCACTACTTTCTCTTGTCTTGTGCAATGATCTTTACAAGCCCCGTCATCAAGCAGTTTTTTAGTCATAATTTTTTTTTTAAAGGAGGATTCAAGACATGATAATGGAATTTTAGGACCATTTACAATATCTATCTATGTGCAAAGTTTCAATATTGGGTGCCAAATCTAAATTCCACTTCCTTAATATCTTGACCTTTCTCTATTATGTCTCCAACTGTGATCACTGTTCCTCCTTAAACTATCATGGATAAGTCAAATTATAACCATTTTTTCTCTAAAAATTCTTCAAAATAATTTTAAAGGACCTGAAACCATGCTATCTATCAAATTCTAGGTCAAAATTCCAAGTTTTAAGGCTTCAAATCAAAGTTGCCCAAAAACCCTAGGTAACTCTGTTACAGACCTAGGTGGTTACTGTCATGGTTATCTTGAAATTATTGACTCCTCCTTACTTGACTCCACCTTCCATAGATTCCTAACACCTTTGGAATTCTTAGTACTAAATATCAAACGTTTTACATGCAATATATTTTCCTCAACCACCATGAAAGAGCTAAACCCTAACAAGGTTTATAGTGAGCCCGTGAAAGTTAAAAGAATCAAAATGCACTTTAATACTTACTTGTCAAGGTTTAGAAATTATCATGGATTATTGTGCCATAATCTTCCTTGTTACTGTGCTATCAATGCACATATAAAAGGTCATCAAGTTTAAAAGAATTTAAATATTACCTTCACATAACAGTGAGTGACTATGTTGCAGGGTTTCCTATGCTTTTCATTAGTGTCCACAGAATATATATCTCATAGAGTTTAGAATCATATCTACTTGGTATCTTACAAATAGATAATTCAAAAAATTCATTACCTTTCTGCTACAAAATCTCCTACAATCATTTCATGACATTGTGATAGTCAAAATATCCTTGAGAATGTTGAAAATAGAGTAAGGGTTCTTCTCATTTGATATAACCAACAAAACACTCACATGCATAAATTCTTGATTTGCAATTACCAAGTTTCAACCTCTCATTCATTGCATGAATACAAAGAGATAAATATATCATACATGCATAACACTGAACTTCTTATTCAAAATATAACCTCATCTTATTAGACTATAATTTCAAACAAAAATATCATATTTCATATAAAATCTCATGCTTCTACTAATTTCCTTCTCCTCAATCCTTGAGGAGCGCTTCCTTCTTCTCCCTACATCCTCTAGGAGGATAAATAAATCCCTCTCTCTCTAATACATCTTATTTAATGTCAGCCACCTCTTGAAACCTAACTAAATTTTTAAATTCCTTATGCCCATACATAGGGAAATAACTTCTTTTACATCATTTTAAACATTTTTATCATTCATATTCCACCCAGGACCCTCTTATAACATGCTTAGGTCTCTAACCCCCCTTTAAATTTCTTGAAACCTCCTTTTAGCCTCTTTACAATCCGTTTTCCTCTACTTGGAGTTTTGAATTTGAAAAAAGGGAGGGAAACTAATTAATTTGAATTTTAAACAACTTAACCAACTAAAACACCTACTCAGGTCTTCAACATATGCTGAAACACCTAACTCATCCTCCATCACCATGAATAAGGTTAAGTTGTCATTCTTGAGTTTCATTTGAAGATGCCCCTGCATTATACTCCCAAGGTGGAGTTCAAAGTATTCATATACTTTGTTTGTATAGTCATGTCTTCAGTTGAGTCTTCGTCATCCTTGCATGCTTTTACTATTCTTTCTACTCTCATACTATCTTTGTTTGCCTCATGTCCACCTAGATCCCATACTTTTCTCTTGAATCTCTCATTTGCTTTGACATTTCTTATTTGTTTCTTGAGTTCCACCTTCACCTTCATCATTCTCAAGCTTTCATTCTTTGTTCCTGCACAAACAAACAAGATAACAACAAATCCACATTTTTCTTCATCTTTTTCCACCTTCTTCATCCATGTATAGTCTATGTCCATCATATATTCATCACTTTCCTTGCCATAACCTTCATTATCTTGCCTATTTTCTTGTTAATTCATCTTCTTTACCATATCATCTTGTTCTATACATGTACCTCAATCTTCCTTTTCCTCATTTGAATCTTTATGTTCCCAAGAGATCATTGCATTCTCATATGTAGCTGCACTTTTATTTTATTCATCAATTACATCAAAAAATTATTGTAAAATTTCATCCACTTCATCCATCCAAAATTGATCATCATGTCTTTCTTCTTCACTATGCTCATTAATCCACTCACCCTTGATTGTCTTATACTTCTTATATTGGATGTATATAGCCGACTTGTGGCTATCATAACTTCTTATCATTATGTATCTCTTTCATATATGTTATATTTTCATTAGTGGTTAGGCCTTGGTGTTGGCCATAGCATAGGAATAGTATATATAGAGTTTAGTAGGTAGTAGTTTATCATCATTGGAGCATTTGAGTATTATTGTATGGTTTGGAGGTTGCCCCCTCGAAGTGGCGAAGCTATTCTAATTGCATATTGAGATAATTAGTCTAGAATATTGTGTTATTTGGTGTTATATTTCTGCTCATGATCTGAATTATACAAGTACTTTCATTACAAGTGGTATTAGAGCTTGAACTCGGCCAACATTGCATCAAACCCTAATTTTGAAGGTTCGTCCATATCTCAACATCGGTAGTGAATTTTTCTGCAAATTTTTCTGTGGTGTGGTAAAATTAGTCAAGTAAGCTTCCCTAAAAAATTTAATAAGTTTTGAATTGTTTTGGAAAATTTATAATGGTCTTATTTTTTTCCATAATTCGACTACATAGGGTGCAATTTGTGGAATTTTTCAAAGTTATTTACATTTCCAAAAAGAATATTAAAAATTAGTTTGAGTTCATTCTTTGAGTTTTATAAAATTTGGCCAAATTCCTATTGAAATATGAAACCCTAAATTTCGACTTTGATCCTTAAATCTTACCATTTTGGGGCATCATGGTTGGGCCTTCAACAAGAGGCAAAAAGAATCACATCACTCCGAGTAAAACCCCTGATAAGGATGAGATAATAGTTGAGGAATTAGAGTCATAAGGGGTTTCTACAAATTCCTCAGGGTTAGGGTTTACTTCAACTGACCATAAGGTCAGCTATCTTGAGTTAGAGTTGCAAAACCTCGAAGGTAGAGTGACCAGTAAAGAAGATGCAGAAAAGATTAGACAACGATTGGAGGATTTCATTCAAAAATTTAGCTACAATATCATGGGTCATCATATCATTCCTAATGAGCCACAACTCAATCATACTCATATTAACCATGGTGGATCTTTAGGTCAAAGTAATAAACAAACTAGCCAGGGTGGATCTGCAAACATGACCAATCCAAATATAAACACTCCAAAAGCTCGTAACATGCTTCCAAAAGTGAAAACGTGTAAGTTTGATGGAAAGGATCCACTCAATTGGATTAACTAGATGGAGAATTTCTTTGATCTTCATCAAATTCCATTGGGACAAAAGGTTACCATGGCATCGTTGTATCTTGAACCTAACCAATTCATTTGGTATCGATGGTTATGTGCTCAAAGGAAAAAGAGTGGCCTCAATGTTACATGGACAGTATTCACCAAAGAGTTGTAATTTCACTATAGTTCTAGTGTGTCAGAGAATTATTTCAGCCAATTAGCAAAGCTCAGACAAATAGGAACAGTCAAAGATTACATCTATCAATTCCAAAACCTTTCCTTACGGGTGGAAAATATTCCTGAAGATAATTTGAATGACTTATTTCTTAGGGGTCTTAAAGAAAAAATTGAGACTAAGGTGTGTATGTTTAATCCTCATAAGGTTTCAGACTCTATGATCATGGCATGTAGGGCAAAGGAAAAATTTCTTTCAAGTCGGAAACAAACTGTCAGTACTATCAGAGATTGTAGCACCCTTCCACCATCATTCCCTCGGCCAGTGAGACTGACACCTCAACAAATTGAAGAAAAGAGAGCCAAAGGGTTATGTTTTAATTGTGACAACAAATTTGGACTGGGACATAAGTGTGTAGAAAAGAAGTTGTTCTACATTGAGGGACCTACTGAAGAAGAAGAAAATGAAGAAGAGGAAGAGGTAGAGCCAGAGGAGGAATTAGGAGATCCCCAACCAACAATATCATGTCATGCAATTTCTGGTATTAGCACTCCCCAAACTCTCAAAGTAGTTGGATTCTTAAAAAAATAGAGGGTAACAGTGTTGATTGATTTAGGAAGTACTCACAATTTCATTAATCATAAGTTAGCAGTACGCTTGAACTGCTTTGTTTATCCAGCTCCAGAATGTCAAGTCATGATCGTTGATGGGAAAACTGTTAGTTGTTCAGGAAAATGACATAACATTAATCTCGCCATGGGAGATTACTTGCTAACTAGCAATATGTATGCCATTGTCATGGGAGGATCAGACATTGTGTTAGGAATTCGGTGGCTTACCACCTTGGGAACCATTGAAATGAATTTCCAAGAGTTGTTCATGCAATTTTAGTCAGAAGGGAGGAATTTTAAACTAAAAGGACTAAGAGCAAAGTCCCCACAGATGGTAAGTTCTCATCAGATGCAAAAATTTCTTAGAAAGGGTGCAGAAGGGTTTGTAGCACAACTATTTTCATTGGAAGCACATCATTCCAATACATTTATACTTGTGGATATGCAAGCAGTTATAGATGAGCACTCAGGGGTTTTTGGAGAAATGCCAAAGGGTTTGCCTCCGAAAAGAGACCATGACCATGCCATCCACCTAGTACCAGGGAGTCAACCACCCAACATTAGACCTTATAGGTACCCCTATATACAAAAGAGTGAGATTGAGAAGATAGTTCAAGAGATGTTAGAAGTAGGACTTATTCGTCATAGTCAAAGTGCTTACTCTTCTCCTCTAGTGATGGTACAGAAAAAAAATGACAATTGGCACATGTGTCCAGATTACATGGAACTCAATAAGTACACAGTTAAAGATAAGTTTCTTATTCCTGTAATTGATGATTTGCTAGATGAGTTACATTGTGTTGTTTACAAAACTTGATCGTCATTCTGGATATCATCATATTAGAATCAAGGATGGAGATATTCATAAAACAACCTTCAAGACACATGAAGGACATTATGAGTTCTTGGTAATGCCTTTTGGACTAACAAATGCCCCCTCTACATTTCAAAGCTTGATGAATTCAATCTTTAAGCCATTTCTTTGAAAGTTTGTTTTAGTGTTCTTTGATGATATATTAATCTATAGTAAAACATGGGAGGAACACCTGCATCATGTAAATAAGGTGTTGGAAACTCTTGAACAACATCAACTTTATGCAAAGCCTTCTAAGTTTTCTTTTGGTGTCAAGGAGGTTGAATATCTAGGTCATATTGTCTCTTATGAAGGTGTTAAAGTGGATCCTAACAAGATAAAAGCCATGCTTGAATGGAAGGTTCCCAAAACCCTAAAAAATCTCTGAGGATTTTTGGGGCTTACAAGTTATTATAGTAGATTTGTAAGGAATTATGGCAGCATCGTAGCACCACTCACAGCTTTATTGAAGGACTCTTTCCATTGGAACGAGCAAGCTATTATGGCCTTTGGGAAGTTGAAGGAGGCCATGTGCACCACTCCAGCTCTAGCCACCCCAGATTTTTCAAAAACATTCATTGTTGAATGTGATGCTTCAGGATATGGCATGGGGACAGTACTCATGCAAGAAGGGCAACCCATTACCTTTGAGAGCCACCAATTCAATGGTAAGAATATCTCTAAACCAGTTTTTGAGAAAGAAATGTTAGCAATACTTCATGCAATGAAACAATGGAGACCATATCTAATGGGATGACATTTCAAAGTAAAGACAGATCATGATAGTTTGAAATACTTCTTAGAGCAACATTTATCATCAGAAGAACAATAGAAATGGGTCTCAAAAATGTTGGGGTATGATTTTGACATAATATACAAGAAAGGGAAAGAGAATGTAGTTGTTGATGCTTTATCTCGGAAGGATGAATCTGCCTAGGCATTGTTGTGTGCCATATCTGTATTACAGGAGGATTAGATAGAGGATGTAAGGTCTAAATGGAAAAATGACCCAAGTACACAAAATCTCATTCAAAATATCCAACAAGATCCAAACATGTCAGAAAATTTTTTATGGAAAGGAGATGTTTTATGGTATAAAGATAGATTATATCTATGTAAGAATTCAATCCTTAAAAATAGGGTTCTATCTGAGCTCCATGCTTCTCCAGTAGGGGGTCATTATTGCTTCTTAAAGACTTATCATCAAACCAAGCATGATTTTTTTCTGGGAAGGGCTAAAAGGAGATGTGCAAAAGTTTGTGGCAAAATGCATAGTTTGTTAGCAAAATAAGGGTGAAACAATTAAGTCCCCAGGTCTTTTACAACCTCTATCTATTCCTAGCCAGAGGTGGGAAGAGGTGTCTATGGACTTAATCACATTATTGCCTAAATCAGAAGGTAAAAATGTAATCATGGTGGTGGTGGATAGACTCACCAAATATGCCCATTTTTGTGCTTTATCACATCCATTTGTTGCTAGTACAGTAGCAACGGCCTTCAGGGATACAATTCAGAAGCTACATGGGACACCAAAGATTATAGTAAGTGATCGAGACCCTATCTTTACTAGTAATTTTTAGACTAACTTGTTCTCATGCTTGGGCAGACAACTAGCTCGTAGTTCCTCCTATCATCCCTAGTCTGATGGGAAAACAGAGGTGGTAAAGAAGTGCTTGGAGGGATATCTTCGTTGTTTTACATCAGATAAGCAAGTGAGATGGGTCCAATGGTTACCACGGGCACAATGGTGGTATAACACCTCCTTTCATACTTCATCTAAAATGTCTCCTTTCTTGGCATTATATGGGTACCATCCACCAGCCATCACTTCATCTTTAAGATTCCAGCCAAAGGTTCAAGCAGTTAAAGAACATATTCAACACCAACAAGAGGTGCTTTCTAGTCTCAGGGAGAATTTGGCCATGTCACAAAACCGCATGAAGTAGCGGGCAGACCAACATCGCAGTAAAATACATTTTGAAGTCGGTGATTGGGTTTTTATGCATTTACAACCATATAAACAAATGTCCTTAAAACAACACAAAAATGATAACAAGCTTTCACCTAAGTATTATGGTCCTTATCGAGTGTTATAAAAGATTGGCAATGTAGCATACAAACTGGAACTTCCTCCGGCTACTTGAATTCATCCAGTATTCCATGTATCTTGCCTAAAGAAGGTAATTGGATAGATAATATCAACCCAGACAGTGTTACCCGAGCTTGATGAAGAGGGCAGAATCATCCTGGAACCAGAATGCATCCTTCAAACACACACTAAGCGGTTGAGGACAAGGGTCATCACTGAGTATTTGATCAAGTGGAAAAATCTAGACAATGAAGACACAACTTGGGAGGATGCAAATTTCTTGCAGCAGCATCCAAATCTTCTCAACATTGGGGACAATGTTGCTTTGAAGGGGAGGGGCATGCTACGCCCTTAATCATATATCTTATATTGGATGTGTATAGTTGACTTATGGCTATCATAACTTCTTATCATTATGTATCTCTTTCATATATGTTATATTTTAATTAGTGGGTTGGCCTTGGTGTTGGCCATAGCATAGGAATAGTATATATAGAGGTTAGTAGGTAGTAGTTTATCATCATTGGAGCATTTGAGTATTATTGTATGGTTTGGAGGTTGCCCCCTCGAAGTGGCGAATCTATTCTAATTGCATATTGAGATCATTATTCTGGAATATTGTGTTATTTGGTGTTATATTTCTACTCATGATCTAAATTATACAAGTAATTTCATTACAGTATAGTCATGTCTTCAGTTGAGTCTTAGTCATCCTTGCATGCTTTTACTATTCTTTCTACTCTCCTACTATCTTTTTTTTCCTCATGTCCACCTGGATCCCATACTTTTCTCTTGAATCTCTCATTTGCTTTGACATTTCTTATTTGTTTCTTGAGTTCCACCTTCACCTTCATCATTCTCAAGCTTTCATTCTTTGTACTTGCACAAACAAACAAGATAACAACCAATCCACATTTTTCTTCATCTTTTTCCACCTTCTTCATCCATGTATAGTCTATGTCCATCATATATTCATCACTTTCCTTGCCATAACCTTCATTATCTTGCCTATTTTCTTGTTAATTCATCTTCTTTACCATATCAACTTGTTCTATACACGTACCTCAATATTCCTTTTCCTCATTTGAATCCTTATGTTCCCAAGAGATCATTGCATTCTCATATGTAGCTGCACTTTTCTTTTATTCATCAATTACATCAAACAATTATTGTAAAAGTTCATCCACTTCATCCATGCAAAATTGATCATCATGCCTTTCTTCTTCACTATGCTCATTAATCCACTCACCCTTGATTGTCTCATACTTCTCAAATGCACTGTTAGAATCATCTTCTTGTATAATTTCAAGGAATTTACTCACACAAACCTCAATATCAAGTAACAAATAATCTATTTTACTCAACTTGTCTTCATTCTTTACATGCTTTTCTTCTTTAGTCTCTGTAATATGATTTTCTTCTATGAATTCTTCATCCTCTTTCTTCATTTCATCTTCTTTTACCTATACCTCACTTATTTCTTTCCTTTGCCATATCACCTTTATCTCCTTGTTTTTTTCTTGTGTTATCAAGAAGCCTAAATTATCTCTCTTATCTTGTCCCTATGCACTTATCCTTTCATTTATCTACTTTGACTTGTTCTCTTCTTTTTCTGTTGCTGGTTTTTGCATTCACTTAGGCATTATATATCCATGTCCTTTAATTGGTTTTGAGATCTCTACATGGATATTTTCTTCATTAATATCTTTGCTAATCTTTTTCTCTTTCTTATCCTCTTGCTTCAACCTCTTTTCTTCACTTCTAATTCTCTTTCTCAACTAAATTCTATGATTTCTTCTTACAAGTAGCTCTATAGGCCACTTCACTTTCCTTTTCATCACAAACTCAGTCCCATTTCTTTTTTTCATCTTCAAATATCCAAACTTTTCTATGTATTTTATCAACTTTCTCAACTCTTGTTCCATTCTCTCTTCTTGTTTTCTTTCCTCTCCTCTCTTCTTGGATTCTTCTTTCTTCTTTCTCTCTATCTCTTATTGTCTCTTCTTGTGGCTAATCAACTTTACCAACTCCATCACCAACTCTTCTCTATCTATCTCTTTCTTTTCTTATTTTCTCAATAAATCTCTTTCACCTTTCTTCTCTTCTCTACCCCTCACCTTGGAATCTAACCTAGTCTTTTGGTGTCTTCTCACTCTTTTTTCACTCTCACACTTCCCCTTCTTCTTACTCTTCTCTTTCGACTTTTCACTTTTGTCCACACACTCACACAATCCATTGTTAGCCACAATTTACTTTTAGCAAGATTCAATATTCATCTTTCAATAAGAAGATCACACTATGATACCAAAATGATGCAGAAATATATCATTACTTTCATGCATTAAATAATTTAAGAAGTATAAAAACATCAACCTTTACCTAAGCTTTGCAGTGAGGATCATTCCAAGAAGCCCAAAATGGCTTAAAGATGCAAAAATTGACCTATTTCATCTTAAATGGTTTAATAAATCATCATACCATGTTTTTAAACATCATACAATGTAAAATAAACTTCATGTAATGTCAACTCAACTTTGTAAATGATCTCTTTTCAAGAAAATTTTACTTTCTCTTACCAATCTCTATTTTGCTCTTCACTAGCTCTTAACCCATAACAAGAAAATTTGGATTTTTAACCTCCAATGATATCTTCCAACTATGTACCCTATTTCATCACTTCAAGCCAATGTTAATTCAACTATCCACTTGATACAAAAAGATCAAAACACTACTTTTCACCTATCTTACTCAAGACCTTCATTTTTGTGCCCTTAAGACCAAAACTCTTGCTTAGTTCATCGTTGGAAGGATTTGGAGCTACCCAGAACAAGGTAAAAACATATTTAGACACCCTTTATCTTCAATATGGTTCATGCCAAATTTTATAATCCAACGCTAAGAACTTATCACCCAATCACTAATTTCTCGTTTCTAGTGTAATGATCTCTACAAGCTCTATCATCAAGCATTTTTAGTCATAAATTTCTTTACATGAGGATTAAAGAAAATATAATGGAATTTTGGGACACCCATTTACAATCTCTATCTATTTGTAAATTTTCAAGATTGGGTTCTAACTCTAAAGTCCACTTCCTTAATATCTTGATCTTTCCTATTAAATCTCTAACTGTGATCATTGTTTAGAATGTCATGTATAAATAAAATTATAACCACTGTTTCTCTACAGTTTATTCAAAATCCTTTTAATGGACATGACACCATGCTATCTATCAAATTCTAGGTCAAAATTCCAAGTTTTAAGGCTTCAAATCAAAGTTTCCCAAAAACCCTAGGTAACTCTGTTATAGACTTGGGTGGTTACTGTCATGGTTATCTTGAAATTATTGGCTCCTCCTTACCTAAATCCACCTTCCATATATTCCTAAAAACTTTGGAATGCTCACTACTAAATATCAAACTTTGACATGCAATATATTTTCCTCAACCACCATAAAAGAGCTAAACCCTAGAAAGGTTTATAGTGATCCCATGAAAGTAAAAGGATCAAAATGCACTTTATACTTATTGTTAAGGTTTATAACTTACTATGGATGACTGTGTCATACTCTTCCTTTTTCATGTGCCATCAATGCACGTATATAGGGTCATCAAGTTTATAATAATTTAAATATTACCTTCACATAATAGTGAGTGACCGTGTTCCAGGGTTTCCTATGCTTTTCTTTAGTGTCCACAGAATATATGCCGCATAGATATTAGAATCATATATAATTGGTCTCTTACAACTATAGAATTTAAAAAACTCATTACCTTTCAATTACAAAAGTTCCTACAATCATTTCATGAGATTGTGACAGTCAAAATATCCTTGAGAATTTTGAAAACAAAGTAAGGGTTCTTCTCATTTGATATAACCAACAAAGCACTCACATGCAAAAATTATTCATTTGTAATCATCAAGTTTCAACCTCTCATTCATTGAAGGAATACAAAGAGATAAATATATCATGCATGCATAACACTGAACTTCTTATTCAAAAATAAAACCTCATCTTATTAGACTGTAATTTTATACAAAATCACATGCTTCTACTGATTTCCTTCTCCTCGGTCCTTGAGGAGTGCTCTCCTTCTTCTCCCTACCTCCTATTATCCCAAATTTCACCCCCCTAGAAAATTTAGTCAAGAAAACTCCTGCACATAAGGAAATTATGAAGGAAACGACTCAGACCCGTGAGCTCACATTACTAGGATGACAAACAGGTTATAGGTGGGCTCGAAAATGAAAGTGCATATCTAGCAGAGAGAGCCACGTGTCCTAGCAGTGCACTTCTCCAAAGATGAATCCAAAAAGGGAATCCCAAACGATTGTTAAGCTGCCGCATTGACCCTGGTAGGTAAAAAATGAAGAAGAATTCTTCCAGGCCTTTAACGTAGAATCTAATCTCTTCAAATACCAGATCCGATTCGATTCGATCCTGCTGGGGGACCCAGAAGCGACATATTGTGGGTGGATTTGCATAAGACATTGATATTCAGTGGTTGAGCTTTCAAGGCAGCATTCAATGTGTATCTCATGGTGGTTGGAGCAGGATCTGAATTTTCCCTCCTCCCCCTCTCTTATTCTTCTATATATTGTAACACTTCTCATTTTTAAAAGAGAGACATTCCGGGCATAGAGAAACTCTGTCAAATTTGTTTCTCGATGCTATTTTTGAGCAGCGAACCTTCTCTTATGCCTGGCATATGTATTTGTACCTCTATTCCAGAAATGTTAATGCTCTGTGCACCTTCTAGAGCAATACAAATGTGTTTTTTTGTGGTGTTCTTCAACCCTTTGCATCGTTTTGTTCTTTCTCTATGCCTCTCCCTTCCATATTTGTTTTTCCGTGCATGTATTTCACATTTCCAGGTGCAAGATTTTGTGTTTCTTGGAGTTTAATGGCGAATTTGAAGATCTGGGCCCATGTTACTTCTGTTTGACCTCCCTCATCTTCTATTTTTTCTATTTCTTTCTCCCTCAACTGAATATCTCACTTCCTTTTGTTGGCATATCACTCGCTTTAGTGTAGGCTCTATTTTTTCTAGTTTTCTTTCTCTCCTTGTCTCCTTGGAAGTTAGATTAGGATTAGATTAGCTTTCATACACTGGAATAGCTTATGGTAGGTAGTTTAGGAAGAGGAACCAACCTTCTTTAGAGAGCTTTCCCACTTTTGTCAAGGTCCCACACCTTGGGGAAAGTTCAATGTTATGGAGTCACACCAGATTATTATGCCTTAGAAAAGTAGATATCCATAACTCATTTGGGGGTGCTGTGATTTCACACTAATAGTTTTGGCAACACTTGGTGGGACAGGTCTGAAGCATCTTACCACTTCACGTCATTAGGTTCAATGTGCTCTTGGTGAAGATTTCAGCCTTTAGAGGAACTTTCAAGCACATCTGTTGACTCCATCTAGTCAACAACCCATCCTCTGAGTTACAGACCTTCTTCTTATCCATTTACAAACATTATTTCTTCCATATCCTTCATCTTCTTCAATCCCATGAAGTTGTGCAATCATGACTTATTTTCCACCGTGGAATTCTAATTTGCAGCAATAGAACTATTTCCCTTCATCCCCATGTAGTTTCAAAATCCTCCTCCAAATCAGTTTTATAAGACCAATTATCCCAAAAATGCATACAACCCCATTTTTTCTAACTAAAATGTTTATGAAGAATAGGTTTATGCAGATGATGGTGGAAAATCCTTGGCCGAAGCCAATTTTGAGAGGTAGACACAAAAGATTGAGACAGACATGATGCAGCTCAGAGTTCAAGTACTCCATAATGGTAGCTGAAGTTGGCTATAAGGCCCCTTCTCCATGGGTCAGCCCTGTACTAGGCTGGTTTAGTGCCCAACACAAGTTGCACCTCATCATTGAGATGTTGCCCCAGATTACAGAGTGGGCGGAAGGAATGGAGGCTCAAAAATCTAGCGCGCCTTCCATCCCTTCTACGTTCATCCTCCCATTTTCTTCCAATTCCCCTCTGCCTAGTTG
The DNA here is from genome assembly GCA_019776745.2 of Taxus chinensis. NCBI lineage: Eukaryota > Viridiplantae > Streptophyta > Pinopsida > Cupressales > Taxaceae > Taxus > Taxus chinensis. The sequence goes on from CM034146.1 coordinate 783,249,902, forward strand.
TACCATAAATGAACAGCCCCCTACAAATGCGCCCTCCCCAACCAAAGTCATCATGTTTGACAACTGCAGGACAGTTGAAGAATGACGTGACTCATACGACTCCAATTGGGAAGAATAAATCATATGGGTGCCTGTTCTAGATGAAAATCAGTTAGCTCAAGAGGGCGTGCAGTTTTGGAGGAGAACCATACGGTTTTAGAGGCAACAAGTGCAGAGAAATCCATAGAATAACCTTTAGTTCTTCCTCCCACTTCATCCCCTTCAAACTCTAATGTTGAAGAAGAGTTTGAGATTTCAAAATTCATGTTTGAAGATGAGAGGAACCATGGTGAGAAAATTACAATTCGAAGGACACCATGGAGGAGGTTGAACACATCGCCAGCAAGACAACGAGGAGGGCAGATTATCTTTCTAACTTAGAGGATTGTCTTGATGAAGAGGATCCCGAGGAAATCACATCATTTTATCCTCCATCATCTGCCTTCCAAGAACATGAGTCTTTTGCCATGGAGGAGAACATCCAAGGACAACAACCTGCATCTCACAACGGCCCTCAGGAACCAAGGTTGGAGGATCTTAATCTTCCATGTCCTTCTCAATGAGGAGGAACGAAACAACGAAGACCCCATCTCTCCCACACCATCCACTCAAGAAGTTCCGCAAGAAGACTCCATTCTTGGAGTTGAAATTCAAAGTAATAGGCAAATCCATAAGATTATATCCATGCCCAATTAGGTACTTGGCTTCATTGGAGCCAAGGGAGAAGAAAAAACCAATCATGCCCACTCGAGGGCATGAGGATGAGGCTACAAAGTACCAAGGATCAATTGTTATACCTCTGGGAATCCAAATGCAGTAGCTGAATAAAATAGGTATTGGATTTGCCTTCCAATTGATACCTTGATGGTCATTTGGAGTGGAAGAATCAGCTTGTAGTTAATTTTTCACTCCTAATCCAACCAGCCATGATCAGCTGCCAAATCAATTGCATGGCTGCCATTTTTTAGGAAGGGAAGTTATTTCTCCCTTCCAGTTGTAGGTTTTTGTTTGAGTTCACCTTTGCTTTTGGTTAGCAGTAAAGTTTAGGTAGTTTTTTTTTTCAGTAGAAGAAGTGTTTTTGCACACTCTACATATCCCACTTGGGGTATGTATTATTTGGTCAGTTTGTATATTAGTTTTTGGTGATGTTGTATTGCTCTTGTATAGGGTCCATTTCAGTTGGATTTTGGTGAAGATCAACTCCAATTTTCAGTGGGTTCCCAAGTGATTCAGAGGTTATATTTTTAGATTTAGATAAGAGAATTGGTTACCAGGCTTGACTCCATGCCCAATGGATGCAACTAAGGCCACTGAAACTTAAGCCATTTCATCTATTTCAGGGACAGATGAACCCCTGTGAGCTGCATACAATTTTCTACTCTCAAAATAAGATCCCTATTAAGATTTTGGGTTAACTTACTCCTTGAGAGTGTCGAACGCTCGGTCCAAATTTAAAAAAATTTAGGCACTGAAGGATTTCTGGAACAATACTCCATCAGATAGAGAATTTCTTCCCCTTTCCAGAAAGGTAAAGAGCTCAGTTTCTAAGCTCATCATTTTTGAGTCCATGGCTCCGCAGAGTTAGAAGGGAAAATTTGCTCCAAGGTGGACCTGTGGGGCTCTGGGAGAGATGCTTTCCAAGGCAGATCTCAGACTGGTGGGGAATCGGAGGAAAAAATAAATTTTTTCCCTTTTGTCACCCCCCTAAGGCAAAAATTGGTCAAGTGCTGACTCTGGCACATCAAGGAAAGCTAATGAAGGGTCGACTCGGACCTTCGGAGGAAAATGAGAATTTTTGAATTTTTTCAAAAAGTGTAAAATGGAAAAAAAGGAGCCCCTACCTATGCTGACCCAATTGGATGCCAGAGTCATCAGAGAGATTTGCGAGATAAAAGTTCAAAATTTTTCTTAGTTGTTTTTTGCCGAAAACGATTAATCCAAAAACTCAGAAGGCCATATCTTTTGATCCAAAGCTATATTTTTGATGTTCTTGATACCAAGGTAAAAAATGAAGAAGAGTCTTCATCAGGCCATTAACGCAGAATCTAATCTCTTCAGACTATCAGATCCAATTGCAAAAACATTCAATCCGCATGGGGAACCAGAATTTCCAACATATTGTGGGTGGATTTGCAGAAGACATTGATATTCATTGGTTGAGATTTCAACAAGGAAGATTAAATGTGTATCTCATGGTGGTTGGAGCAAGATCCGCATTTTCCCTCCTCCCCTTCTCTTATTAATTCTATATATTGTAACACTTCTCATTTTTAAAAGAGATACATTCCAAGCATAGAGAAACTCTACCTCAAATTTATTTCTCGATGCCATTTTTGAGCAAGGAACCTTCTCCTATGCCTGGAAAATATATTTGTGCCTCTATTCCAGAAATGTAATGGTCTGTGCACCTTCTAGAGCAATAAAAATGTGTTTTTGTGGTGCATTTTTCAACCCTTTGCATCGTTTTATTGTTTCTCTGTGCCTCTCCCTTCCATATTTGTTTTTCTGTGCATGTATTTCACATTTGTCAGTGTGGGATGTTGTGTTTCTTGGAGTTTAATGGTGAATTTGAAGATCTGGGCCATGTTACTTCTGTCTGACCTCCCTCATCTCCATTTTTCACCTTTCTTTCTCCCTGGCAACAGAATATCTTGCTTCCTTTGCTGGTGTATCACCGCTTTAGTGTAGGCTCTATTTTTTCCAGTTTTCTTTCTCTCCTTGTCTCCTTGGAAGTTAGATTAGGATTAGATTAGCTTTCCTACACTAGAATAGCTTGTGGCAGGTAGTTTAGGAAGAGGAACCAACCTTCTCTGGAGAGCTTTCCCTTTTGCAAGGTTCCACACCTTGGGGAAAGTTCAATGTTATACAATCACACCAAATGATTATGCCTTAGAAAAGCAGATATCCATAACTCATTTGGGGGTGTTGTGATTTCACACTAACACCTCCTCTATGAGGATAAATAAATCCATCTCTCTCGAATACATCTTCTTTAATGTCACTCACCTCTTAAAACCTAACTAACTTTTCAAATTCCTTATGCCCATACATAGGGCTTCATAACTTCTTTTACATCATTTTAAACAGTTTTTTATCATTCATATTCCATTGCAAGGGCCCTCTTATAACATGCTTATGTCTCTAACCCCCTTTACATTCCTTGAAACCTCCTTTTAGCCTCTTTACAAGCCATTTTCCTATACTTGAAGTTTTGAATTCAAAAAAAGGAGGGAAACTAATTAATTTTAATTTTAAACAAGAACCAACTAAAAATCCTTCTCAAATCTTCAACATACCATGAAACACCTAACTCTTGTCCTCCATCACCATGAAGAAGGTTAATTCATTCTTGAGATTCATTTGATGATGCTCTTGTATAAGATTTTTAGCATTCTTTTAGCTTTGGCCCAAAAGAATTGTTCATTGTCTCTCCACAATGGATTTCTCCATCCACATTTGATCTTCCTTATTTCCAATCACGTTAAAATACATCATAGAACCCATGAGACATCCGGAATGGAAGAGGTCATCCAATTCCATAATTTAGCTATGTATTTATAAACATTTGGCACACATATTGAGAATATGCCAAAGGATCAGTTTTTATACTAAAGGTTACCCATATTATAGAGTTTGATAGTGAGGATCCGTGTTTGATTAGTCCATTTAGCTCAGTCTTTATTTATTATCAAAAATGTTAGGTTGTGGCCTAGCAATTGTTTTCATGTGTGAAAGTGTTAGAAGACTGTACACTAAGAGTACTGTACACTTTCCACAGATGTCTCACCGGGTTTTGGGGGCGTAACCCCCGAGAAAAAAATTTGGGCCTTAAAACGTGCCCGATATACCGGAAATGTGTTTTTCTCATATGGGTGGGATTTTGACCCATAGGTTTATGGGACATAAGGTTTTGGCCCATGGTTTTGATACCCACGGTTTTGTAAAACTACTTAAGCAGTTGTCTACTTATATGGTTTTATGCATATGGTAGGTATAATGTAACATTGCATATGTGTTTTGAATTCGGGTGTGAATTCTGTAGAGTTTGTTGAGCATAGCTCCAAACAGATCTGGGTATTGTATTGAGAGAGTGGTGGCTTGTAATAAAATCTGAGCAAGTGATTCTTGGTGGACGTAGCCCAAATTGGGTGAACCACGTTAAATAATGTCTCTTTATGTTCTGTTATTTTATTCTGCACTTTTATTTGAGATCTGTAATATTTTCTGCATATTAGTTTCTACTGTTGCGATTCTGTGAGGGATTATTCCGCATATTTTATCCCTTATTTCCTAACAATTGGTATCAGAGCCTGGTTTGGTTTGCTGAAGTGTTGAATCGCAGGGAAAGTTTTATCTTGAGTGGGAGCTATGGCAGATGATGGAAGATCAAGGGTTGATAAATTCAACGGGCAAAATTTCAGTCTTTGGAAGATGCAGATGGAAGATTACCTTTATCAGAAGGATCTTTATATTTCTGTTGTCTGAGAAGGTGAACAAACCCTCGAGCATGACAGATGCGGAATGGGATTTGCTAGATAGGAAGGCACTTGGGACAATCCAGTTGTGTCTTGCATCTTCGGTATTATTTAATGTTTCAAAGGAAAAGACTACAAAAGAACTGATGGATGCATTAGGGAAGTTGTATGAAAAACCCTCTACCTCTAATAAGATATTTTTAATGAACTTTTTGTTTAATATGAAGATGTCTGAGAATGGTTCAGTAGCAGATCATTTAAATGATTTTAATACGGTTGTAAATATGCTAGCTTCAGTTACAATAGAATTTGATGAAGAAGTTAGGGCTTTATTAGTTCTGTGCTCTTTACCTGAGAGTTGGAATAGCCTGGTAATGGCGGTAAGCAACTCGGTTCCAGCTAACTCAAAGTTGAAGTTTGAGGATGTTGTAGGGGTGATTCTAAGCGAGGAAATGCAAAGAAAAAGCTCTGGGGAATCTTCTACTTCAGGGAATGCTTTGACAGTGGAAACTAGAGGGAGACAGAAGAATAGAGGAAGCCGTGGAAAATCAAAGGATCGGGCAAGGTCAAAATCCAAAAGCAAGATAGTATGCTGGCATTGTGGAAAGTCTGGGCATGCAAAGAAGGACTGTTGGGAGCTTCGGGACAAGAAGAAACAACATGAAGAAAACAAGGAGGCAAATGTGGCAACGGGTAATGTATGTCAGGATGCTTTGATTCTTTCTTTGCACAATATTACTGAATCTTGGGTTTTAGATTCGGGGGCTTCTTTCCATGCTACTCCACATAGGCATTATTTTGTTGATTATGTTCAAGGAGATTTTGGGCATGTTTTTCTTGGTGATGATGAGCCTTGCAGCATAGTTGGAAAATTTATGTTCAGGTTAAGATGTAGAATGGGAATACTTGGCTATTGAAGGATGTCAGACATGTGCCTACATTAAGATGAAATTTGATATCGGCAGGGTAGTTGGGAAGTGATGGTTGTACTGTGATATTTACAGTGGACTCTTGGAAGGTTACCAAGGGTGCTCTTGTGGTGGCAAGAGGTAAGAAGGTTGGAACCTTGTATTTAACCACTTATAGCACTAATGTTTGTAATCTTGTGGCTTCAGAAGTAGATACAACATTGTGGCACTATAGGCTCGGTCATATGAGCCATAAGGGCATGGAGATCATAAAGAAGGATTTTCCTGGATATACAAAAACATGTTTGGAGTTCTGTGAGGACTGCATATATGGGAAACATAAGCGAGTAAGGTTTCTCAAGGTTGGACCTACAAAGAAAGAGAGTAAGTTAGAGCTGGTGCATTCTGATGTATGGGGGCCGGCTCAGGTATCATCTCTTGGGGTTCAAGTTATTATGTTACTTTTATTGATGATGCAACAAGGAAAGTTTGGGTTTATTGTATTAGAAACAAATCTGATGTATTTGACACTTTTGTTAAATGGAAAGCCTTGGTAGAGAATGAAACAGGTCTTAAGCTAAAATGTCTCAGGTCAGATAATGGAGGGGAGTATTGCAGCAATGAATTTGATGATTATTGTTCTAAGAATGGAATCCATAGGAAAAAGATAGTTCCAGGAACTCCGTAATAGAATGGGGTGTCAGAAAGGATGAACATAACAATAATGGAACGTGCTAGGAGCATGAGGTTACATGCAGGACTGCCTCTTTCTTTTTGGGCAGAAGTGGTGAGCACAGCTGATTGTGTACTTGAGAAATAGAGGACCCTCAAGTGCCTTGGATGGAGGCATACCTGAGGAGGCTTGGTATGGTAAGAAAGTTGATTATTCATTTCTTAGAGTCTTTGGATGTGAGGTGTTTGTCCATATAGACAAGGATGATAGGACCAAGCTAGAGGCTAAATCAGAAAAATGTACTTTCATTGGTTATGGTGGTGATGACTTTGGATATAAATGTTGGAGTATTAAGGACAAGAAAATAATTTGATCTAGGGATGTGGTCTTTAATGAAAAAGTCATGTATAAGCAGCAGTTGCAGGAAAATAGGGAAGAATCCAAGAAAGAATATGCAGTAGTAGAGGATCTTCTGGATGGGAAAGTGACACATGAATCAGTTCAAGAACCTCCTCAACAAGAACCCCAAACTCCTATATTGAGGAGGTCTTCTAGGGTAAGAAGAGAACCTGAACGTTTTTCTCCTTCTCTTTATTATTTATTACTCACTGATAGTGGAGAGCCAAAGAGCTTTGATGAAGCAATGCAGGTAGATGCCAGGAAGAAGTGGGAGCAAGCCATGGATGAGGAGCATCAGGCTCTCATGGAGAACCAGACATGGGATTTGGTGAAGCTACCTGAAGGCAAAAGAGCATTACAGAACAAGTGGGTGTTCAGAGTCAAAGATGAAGAAGGAGGAAAGAAAAGATACAAGGCCCGGTTGGTGGTCAAGGGGTTCGCACAGAAAAAAAATGTATAGATTTTGATGAGATTTTTTTCTCCTGTAGTAAAAATGACTTCTATTAGAATTGTTCTAGGAATAGTTGCAGAAGAAGACTTGCACTTAGAACAACTTGATGTAAAGACTACATTTCTCCATGGTGATTTGGAGGAGGAACTATATATGCAGCAACCAGAGGGCTATGAGGTCAAAGGTAAAGAGGAGATGGTGTGCAAACTGAAGAAGAGCTTGTATGGCTTGAAATAAGCTCCACGTCAATGGTATAAGAAATTTGATAGATTCATGATGGAGCAAGGTTATATTAGATGTCATTCTGACCATTGCGTGTATACAAAGAAATTTGAGGATGGCAGTTATATTATCCTTTGTTTGTATGTGGATGACATGTTGGTTGCAGGTAAAAACATGCAGGAAATAAAAGTACTCAAGAAGCAGCTAAGTGAATCCTTTGCTATGAAGGATTTGGGGGCAACCAAACAAATCCTTGGTATGAGGATATCTTGGGATAGGAAGGAACGTAAGCTGACTTTATCTCAGGAAGAGTACATTAAGAAGGTCTTGGAGAGGTTTAATATGCAGGATGCTAAACTGGTTGGGACTCTTTTGGCAGGCCATTTCAAGTTATCAAAGGAGCAGTGTCCTAAGACAGAGCAGGAGAGAAACCAAATGTCCAAGGTACCTTACTCATCAACGGTTGGTAGTTTGATGTATGTCATGGTGTGCACCAGGCTTGATATTTCCCATGCAGTGGGATCGGTGAGTAGATTTATGAGTGATCTAGGTAGAGATCACTGACAGGTAGTAAAGTGGATCCTTCAGTATTTGAGAGGGACCATGGGGACAGTTTTGTGCTACAATGGATCAGACACCACTTTGTGTGGTTATGTAGATTCAGATATGGCTGGAGATGTAGACAGCAGGAGGAGCACAACAGGTTATGTTTACATTGTAGGTGGGACAACAGTAAGCTGGATTTCACGACTACAGAAGTTGGTGGCTTTGTCCACCACGGAGGCTGAGTATGTTGCTGCCACAGAGGCAAGAAAAGAAATGATTTGGTTACAGTAATTGCTTGAGGAGTTGGGGCATAAGCAGGAGGAAGGAAAGCTACATAGTGATAGTCAGAGTGCTATACACCTAGCTAAGAACTCTGCTTTCCACTCTAGGATGAAAGGATATACAGTTAAGGTACCATTTCATCAGGACAACTTTGGAGGAAGAGAAGTTGAAGCTTGAGAAGATTCATACCAGTCAGAATCCTGCAGACATGATGACCAAGGTGGTCACAAGGGAAAAACTGAAGTTGTGTTCAGTCTTTGGTTGGTCTTCACGGAAACTAGTGAAGGGTTGAGAAGCTTGCTCAGAGGAAAACTAGTCTCCAAGTGGGAGATTGTAAGGTTGTGGAGCCTATTTTCATGTGTGAAAGTGTTGAAGACTGTACACTAAGAGTATTGTACACTTTCCATAGTTGTCTCATTGCAGGGTTTCAAGGGTGGACAGCCCCCGAGAAAAAAAAATTGGGCCTTAAAACGTGCTCGATATACCGGGAAACATTGCTTTTCTCATATGGGTGGGATTTTGACCCATAGGTTTATGGGACAGTTTTTTCCCATGGTTTTGATACCCACGGTTTTGTAAAACTGCTTAAGTAGTTGTCTACTTATATGGTTTTATGCATATGGTAGTATAATGTAACATTGCAGATGTGTTTTGAATTCGGGTGTGAATTATGTAGAGTTTGTTGAGCATAGCTCCAAACAGATCTGGGTATTGTATTGAGAGAGCGGTGGCTTGTAATAAAATCTAAGCAAGTGATTCTTGGTAGACGTATCCCAAATTGGGTGAACCACATTAAATATTGTCTCTTTGTGTTCTGTTATTTTATTCTACACTTTTATTTGAGATCTGTAATATTTTCTGCATATTAGTTTCTGTTTTGAATTCGGGTGTGAATTATGTAGAGTTTGTTGAGCATAGCTCCAAATGGATCTGGGTATTGTAATGAGAGATTGGTGGCTTGTAATAAAATCTAAGAAAGTGATTCTTGGTAGACGTATCCCAAATTGGGTGAACCACATTAAACACTGTCTCTTTGTGTTCTGTTATTTTATTCTTTGAGATCTGTAATATTTTCTGCATATTAGTTTCTACTGTTGTGATTCTGTGAGGGATTATTCCACATATTTTATCCCTTATTTCCTAACAAAAACAACCCCCCATCCTTTTCAATGATTTTGTGAAGAGGATGATACATCCTGACGAAATGTATTTTAAAGCCAACTCTAGGGAAACACCTAATCCTTTAAGCTCTTATAGTAGGAAGAAGTTTATCTCTTTTCTAGAGTTTTTAAACTACCTACAAATTGGTTTCATATCTATATATTCCAAACATCTGAAATGTTATCTTAGGATTCTCGTGAACAGGGAGCATGAGTTCGACCCTTGACATCCTTCACAAAAGGATTCAGAGGGAATTTATTCTAATAAATCCTATAAAAACATCGGGGAATCTTAGTTTCTTTCAAAAAAAAATCTCATCCCCTTGAGTAAGATAAAAAAAATTCTTATCTTCTTCCACCTTGAGATATTCAAGAGCAACAGACTCAACACAAGATTCTATTCTTTTTCTTTTCGAACCAATATTGGAATTTTTGCAAAGTTGTCATCTCATTTAAGATTGGAGGCTTCTCTAGCACTTTATTCCCTATGGGGGACTTAGGGAATGCTAATTCATCTCTCAGAGGATCAAACCCACCTTTGTTTGTTGGGAAGGGCAAGGGTTAAATTTGAAGGCCACATATGTGTGTCAACCATTTTTCGGTGTGTGACAATAATTTTCCAATAATGCCCTTCAAAAATTCAAAAAATTGTTATTTATATAATACTAATAAAAAATATACAAGTTTATTTCATATTTTTTTAACTATATTTATTATACAATAATATAATTTATATATAAATATATATTAAAAATGATGGTCATGTTTTAAATATGCAAGTCATGTGTGATTTTTTTTAAAAAATTACAAGTATTTTATAGCTAAAATTGCAAAAAAGTCTAAACAGACCGTCAAATTTAACCCCTGAGGAAGGGGTATGATATTTTTCTTCTCATTATTCAAAAACTAATTTTTCAAATATTCAACCAAATTTAATGGAGTTAAGTAGGAGGCTTGAATTGTTTTTGTAAGTACAACATCACATTCTTCTAACATTCTACCCACATCAAGCAAAGGAAGTAAGATATCACCATTCAGCTGCAGTGGGGGAAACTATGGGGATGGTCATGCATAAAATTCCATTTCTTCCACACTACCCAATTCAATAGTCTTTCCTTCTTAAGGGTCATTGCGACACAAAAAAATTCAAGCCCTCAAGCCCTCCTTTTAAAGCCTCATTTCTCCTCCTAAGTTATTGTTTTCTTTGGGGGAAAATTAGTCGAGGTAACCACATCCAAACCACCTTCTTTAGAGTGAATAGGGCTATTTATCAGTTTCTACTATTTTTCAACATTGTTCTATCCTTTTTAGCATACCCATCTTTTTTACACAGAAAATATGCTTTCAATCCTCCCAACCCTATCAACAGGCAAGATAAAACCATTTAGGTCACCTAAATGAGACTACATCAGGGAGAGGTTTTTCCGATGTAAGAGTGATAAGAATACGAAAATTCATGTCAATGAAGCCTACTTTATTTTATTCAATTTGAGAACATTGCCAATAAGTTTCAAGGTGTTTGGAAATAATTACTAGATCTGGATTGAGCACATTTTTTAGTTCAATCCATTTCAGATCCATTTTAGCATAAATTTCTTGACACTCCAGGATGGAGTTCCCGGGGGGATTTGAATAGGTACTATCCTACATTCCCAAATGTTTTACTAATATCTATTCTCTGCATATTATAGTTTTTAAATAAAACAATAACTGTAACTCTGGCAAAAAAAGGAGTTAGCTTTTTAGGGTTTTGAACTTGGTACCACCATACTGCGGCATTTTCAGGAACTATGGGAATTCATTACTATAGTTTCTCCTAAGATATCTCACCCTCTGGGCATCCCCTTTATAATGACCTCGCCATCTTCAAACCTGATTGTTTCAACCATGGCTGGAGATAGTGGAGCTTTGAGCAATGACACCACCGGTAATATTTATTGAGGTAATATTTATCCTCTTGATGTGGTTTTTCCCATTCCTGAATTTAATGTCGCTTGTCAATGGTTAGAGAAATTTTGTCTCATTGGGTATTTTTTGGGTCGCATCCCCTCTGAAAGCATGCTCAAATCTTGGGTGAACACCGTTTGGACTCCTCATGGAGTCAAACTAGAAAGTGTTCAAAACATGACCAATGTTTTTTTCTTCTTTCGCTTTTCTAATCCTGCCAATGTGCCCAATATCCTGGCTAAGCAAGCCACTTGGTATGTTCCCAACTCATTGCTTGTGTTAACCCCATGGCACAAGGAATTTTTGGTATCTGAGTATAACGCTCTTAAAGTTCCTATCCGTGTTGAATTTCCTGGCCTCCCTTTCCCATGTGTGCCTTTTTTGTCACAAATTATCACTTCTCTTGGTAGGGTTGTCTTCCTTCAAGATGAGATGTTTTACCATGCTCGACCAAAAAAAATAGTATGCATTACAATTGATCTCTCACATGATCTAAAATAATTTGTGGATATTCATATGGGAGACAAACGCTACTCTCAGTGGGTCATGTATATCAATTTTCTTAACACATGAATCTGTTTCCAGGATCCTAACCACAAAATCAAATATTGTCCTCTTTATGTTCCCTGCAACAGCCCTTGTGGCCAAAGCAACTTCCGAACCTATAAAACCCCAGCAAGAGGAAGGTTGGAAATTTTTTGGGGGCCAAGGAAACAAGAACAAAGCCAAATAATCCAAGGCCTCTGGCTCTAATGGTCACTGGGAACCAGTTGTTAAGGAACAACCACATAATTTACATGCCAAAAATCCAACTGTTGTTGCTAAAGAACTATCTGTCGCTACCAACTCGGCTACCCTGTTGCCAAATTATTCCAGCATGCTGCTTGCGGCTTTGATTCTCATGAACCAAAAAAATTCTATTTATAATGGTCTCGTCTAACAACTAGTGTCACTACTCCATTGCTAATCTATCAAGCAGGAATCTGTGCAAATCTACACTATTCTAACTTTAGGGGGTTTGGGATCTCATCCCAGTAGAGGTAGTTCCAACTACGAATAGAAAGGTAGGAGGGAAGGAATGGAGGAGGGTAGATCTAAAGGAAGAAAAGAAATGAATTCCAAGACGGAAAGGTCAGAAGGTTTATGCTTTAGGCTGGTAGTAAACAGAGCCAAACTTACTTGCATAAACAATTAAAGCAATACTGATGAACAAATGACAATAGTAGGAATGAATCTAACAGAATAAAAACATAGATCTGACTTAAGAAAGATCTGATGCAAATAACACACACATTAAGCACAAAGTCTGAATATATGTATTGATATTTCTTCTGTTGCAAGAAAACACAAAGTCTTTCTCTCCTCACTTCTCTTTTCATACAAAAATGTTCACCCTGAATACAACAAGTATTCTAGTATTTATAGAAGGAGAGAAGGAAAGAAGACAAAAGAAAACCCACTACTTACAAAATATCTTACAAGATATTTACAAAATAACAAGAAAATATCTAAAAAGTCAACAGTTGACTTGGGCAAGTTTTTGGATGACAACATCCCATGGTGCAACATGGATGAGGTCATCATGTATGCCAACATGCTTTTTAAATATTTTACAAAAATGATCAACGCATACACGAGAGGAGAAACTACTCCTCATCATCCCTCTGTTCAAACTTGGTGTCTTGCTTTTGATCAGGAGAGTTGATGTGACACTGCGCTCGATATTCTACAAACTTGCTGATCATTGCTTGAAGTTGATCATGGTTGGGACCATTAAAATGGTCGTGAATGACTTCACAGGTTTCTTTCTCATTCTTGAGCTTGTCAGGTAACTCGGTGAAAGTTTCACATGCATCGATTAAAAAGCCAATGAAATCGCGGTAGGCCAAGAGGTTATTGATTGACTCTCGGTCGAAAGTGACCTCTGGTGCCAAACCTTGAGTGACGATAGCCTTGAAGCACTGGAATGTATCATCTGCTTCCCTTAAGTTATACGATTCACTGAGCATCCCTAGAGACATTTTTGTAACTGTCTGCTCCATGTTGTATCATGCATCTAGGGCTTCATCTTTGATTTTATCGATTCTCTCTAGGATATATTCCATCTGGTCAACCCAGTAATCTAATGCAATGAGAGCTTTATTATGTGCATGCGGGTGATCGATAATGCCGACCTTCAATAGGTCATCAGCTGAGCAGTTAACCATTGCTTGGAACATTTCATGCTGCAACCTGGCGTTATCCAACTCTTCGGATAGGGCACTTGCTACTGCTTGTAGCTCCTTATTTGCTTGAGTTATATCCTGATAGAGCAATGTGAATTTCCCAAGCATTTCTTCACCATCTCTGAGGATCCGCTCGATCCAGGATGATACTGCTGTGCCTTGTTCACCAATCTTAATATATTCATTTATTTTCTCCTGACTGGGAACTTGAATGGGTTCGACATGGCAGTCACAGGAGGAGCATTGCCCATTTTCTGCAATGCTTGTAGGAGATGTTTGTTTTGTTCTTTAAGTATCCTTTTCTCCTCTTTTTCCTCTTGGAGCTTTTTGCAGAGAGCATCCACACCAGACAAGGCTTCCCCTTGCAGGCTTTCAGATGAGGTCCCCATTGTGACTTGAGTCACTGTGAAGTCTGTGGGAGACAGATCTTCTTTTCTCTTGGTGGGATCCAGGTAAGCTATCTCCATGACTCTCTCCCCTGAAGTGCCTTTAGAAAAGTGAGTTATCACTTTCTGCTTCTTGGTTCCCTTCTTTGGAATAATGGAGAAATCCATGGCCGCAATGGGAACTTTCCTCTTATGTTGACTCAGATGGTCAGAAATCCAACCAAGACTTATGGGAGTGGGAGCGGAGGAAGAAGAAGAAATGGGAGTGAGAGGGGGAGCAACTGTAGAGGCCTCAGGGAAGTGTGTTGAAACACTCGATGGTGGCATTGACAAGGAGTCCAACACACCAGGATGCTTATGGGGCCTGGAGTTACTAACGGGGAGGAGAAGGACGTGGAAATGGAAGGGATCATCATTAGGATTGAGGAAACATTGGGTGACAGATTTGCAAGAGAGGAGAAGATGGAAGAGGTGGGAGATGGAAGGGAGGAAGGGAGAGGAGAAGACACATCCATAGGGATAGATGCTTGAATGACAGGAGGAGGAGAAGAAATGGAAGAAGGAACATTGGGTACCTCTGTAGTTGCAGTTGTGATAACATCCTGGGTGGATGTATCCATTGAAACATCTATTGTTCCTTCATCATCTGGAGACACCAGGTCGACTACTTGCTTCTCAGAAGTAGGAGGGAGATCTTCAGGAGTAGTGGAAGAGGGAATGCTGGGTACCTCTTGTCTACTTGGTTCTCCCACCTTGTCTTTCCCTTTTCCTTTCGGCACATGGTCTGCCTTGGAGGTGCATGGCCTGAAGGAGAAGTAGTGAAGTCAACTCTGAGGTATGTAAGGCCATTCTGATTGCACCAATGTTTGGTGCACTGCAATGTGGGTTTAACCCTTTCTTGAATGGTCTTTGGCACTTTAGCTCTGTCGATCTCTGCGAATGGCCAGTTGTCCCCATCTGTGTCAATGTAAACCTGATCAATTTCTTGATCAGTCTCTTTGAATTTCTTTGGGACAATGGCAACGCCATAGTGGATGATCTCCTCCAGAGCCAGTCGGGAGTGATCCTTTAGCCTAATGTCTATCTCATGGGTTAGGTCTATCCAAATGTCCTCGATCTCAGGAACATGGATGGGATCAATTTTTACCTTTGGGAGGCAACTCCGGTAGTCAAAGGTCAGCCTTGCTGGGAAGTTGTGCTTCAAATTCAGTAGCTCTAGCTCAGCATACATCTCCCATGCTTTGGCAAGTGTAGGGCAGGTGTATCGGCCAACTGTAAGGGGGAATGGAGTTCCTCCTTTCTTTCTCTTCATACACTTTTCATGATAAGTGATTAACTACCTTGACAGTTCCAGGAGGACCAGCTTCGGGCCCACAAACCTTGGCAGCTTCATTGGTTCTCCCTCAAAATTCACAGCTCTGAGGTATGTGAATGTGGGGAATTGTGTGAACAACGCTCCCCATTTCTTTGTAGCAGCAATCACACTCGGGCTGGTTCGACTGTGTCTCATGTTTGGTCTCAACAAATAGAATACCTCATAGAAGAAGGCATCATTTATTTTAGAGAACTGGGAGATGCTGGCTTCGAGCCTTAGCTCTGGGTAGAACTCGTATATCTTGACTTGGGGCCATACCCCATTTCGAGCTAACCCTGTGAAATCCCTTTCTGACGCAGTAGCGTATACAATGTAGGAATTCATGTAGAACTTCCTAGTTGTTAGAACTTGTTGAAGCTACTGGGAGATGGTGTCACTGATGATTTCACCCCAGCCGAAGCGTTGATCAGGTGCATTCTTGCTCATGTTCTCCAGGTATCTCAGCATCCATTTATGGAAATGATGGGCATCAGGGAGCCTGAATACTCTACTCAAGAATGTGATTGTATCACTCAATTCTTCATTAAAATCACTTCAGTGGATGGTTTGTGGCCATCTAGACACCAGCTTCTTGTTCTTCAGATAGAGTTCATTCATCATCTGCATGCATTGATCTTCATTATCATCCCATGCTTTCCTACAGTCTTCAATACTTATCTCCACATATTTCCTGTGATGAGGAATGCCCAGGATCATCTCGAAGTGATGAGCTGTGAGGTTTATGATTGTCTGTTGTTCTTTATTTTTGACACATCTAGTGTCTTTGTTATAACATCGAGAAACCAACATGATGAACTCATTATTTACGACACTCACTGGAAGCCCAGCTGCAAAGTGTAATCCACTGCCTACTAATTTGTTCATCCATGGGCCACTGCTTGCCTTGGTGGTCCTTACCCAGAAATCATCCATGTCAATATGACCCAGCTCAGAGTCTCTGATGTCAAGGTCACACTCTGCATATGAGTCAGGCATTCTGACTCTCTGGTACTTGTACTTCATTTCTTGCTCTGACTGTTTAGCTTTAGCTTTAGCTGGTTTCTTGCTTGATGAAGACATATGTGAGCTTGAGGATGGGTGTTGTTGTTCTGCAAGAAGTATCAAGAAGGTCCAACACAAAAGAGCTGTAAGGATATTACTTATAGAAATCAGAACATGTCAACATAATAACATGAGAGCACCAAAATATTAAACAGTAACCTCCAAACCATACAATAAAGTATCATGATTAAATAAAACCTTCTAACCCCTATATATATCATAACCTATGACCAATACTGAGGCTTCTAAGCATTAAATCAGAATGATATAATAAGATAAGGGGATGTTTGCCACATGAGCATCTCCATCAATACATATACATAATAACATTATATCCCAGAACCCATACTAATAGGGGATGTAAATGACATGTTGGCATCTCAATCAACCCATATATATTATATTATCATATCCCAAGTACATAGCAAGAGCCATGTCAACTGTCATGTTATCCATGAAGAATAACAGAACACCTTAGAATGTATGAGAAAATAGTTAGGTTTAGCTTGCAGAAGGAAGAACGAGCAATTTTAAGCCTTAGGGCACAAGGCGCAAGCTTACAAGCAGGCTGCAGGGGCTTTTTATTACTGCTAGGCGCACTTTCTAAGGTGTCAGCATGCAAATTCTTGTGCCAAGTTAAAAAGGGGTGCACAATCAGGAAAGTATCAACATGAGAAAAGTTGTGCCAAGTTAGAAAGGGCATGGTTTTGGAAGATGTTACATGAAAAATTTCAGCGCCAAAGGGTAAAGCGCAGGGTGTGGATCTGCAGCAGACAACATTTCATGTTGATGTTGTGGAAGTTGCACCTGTGCCTCACAAGAATCTGCTAAGTGTTCTTTTGGCTGGGCATGGAAAAATTTTATGTTGCATGAGAGTAAAGTGCACCAAGGCACAACTTTGGAAAAGGTTGCAAGGAAGAACAGTGCGCCATAGTAGTTTGCGCACTTTCTGAGTGTGTAACATCACTGAAAATGGCACCAGGGTTTTAATCAGTTAACAGTTTGGTTTATTTTCTTGATTTCTTGATTTCTCTCTTTTTGGATTTATCAGATGGCTAGGAAGAGAGGTTTTTTGGCAAGGCAACAAGCAGGGATAAATGGTTTTCCCTCGAAATTCACTTTAGTGGCAGGGGCCTTCCAGATTTGTAGATCTGGAAGGAGAGGGAAAGAGGGTTTCAGCTGGGTTGAGGATTTGAATGGGTTCTTTAAATTTTATTTATTTAATATGAGCCCTAACATTCAACACAACAACATGAAAACCACAAATGGGAGAGGAGCCACTCACCCGGATTTATAAAAGTTGAAGAAAAGATACGGGGTCCACAGGCTCGAAAATGGCATGCGAGGGCTGACGGGGATGGCTAACACGCGTAGAGAAAATACCTTTCACAATTTTCAATTCATGAAAATGACATGTGGCAGGTTCATATTTATAGAAAAATTTGCATTTATTACCTCACCAACCACTTTGGCATGTTTTTGGGAGCGTCGACATGGAAAAAGTTGTGCCAAGGAAAATGCATGGTGTTAGTTGCCGGATGTTAACATAAAAACTTCAGTACAAAAGGATTTAATGGGGCACAAACTTCGTGATGTCAACATGCAAAAAATTGTGCCCAACATTTTAGGGCGCTGCTTTGGTGATGTTGACAAGTGAATTTCTGCTCCGAAGGATTTTAAAGTGGGCACGATTTTTGGGTGGATGTCGACATGAATGAAATGGTGCCTAGTTCAAAAAGGCACATTTTTGGGAGTGTCGACACACCACTTTTTGCGCCGAAGGATAAGCTGAAAATGGCTAAGTCCTGAAACAACTTGATTTTTGAAAGGGAGTTTTGGGCTATTTCGAACGTTGTCGAACTTCCTTAGGGGTCAAAACAAAATTTTGGTATAGTTACCTTAAGTATGTTGTGTGTGAAACTTGACAACGATGTGTAAATTTGGACGTTTTGTTTTTGTAGGAAGTGAAAATTATAGGTTTTCAGTTGTAGATGGTTTGTAAGTCCATCTAACTTGACAACTTGGCTTTCTGTAGTAATCATGAATTAGGGCATGGGGGATTAATTTGACTTTTTTCTCCCAAATGACAGCCTTTTTTATTGACCATGGCATCGACCCCACCAATCGTGCCATATGGGTCCTATTTAATGTTGATGGCCTCCCTTTTGGCCTCATTAATATTTATACCTCTAACGATGCAGCCGAAAGGGTCGATTTGTGGCGGCGGATCACCAAATCCATTCCCGATGCTTATTGGGTCATAAGTGGAGACTTTAATAGGGTTGAGTCATATATTGATAAATGTGGCCACTTGACAATGAGGTGGACACCTAGCAAAAGGGAAGCATGGTACTTTATGCATAATAAGTTTGGATTTTTTGATCCTAACGCATCTCACTTTCCTACCTCTAAAGCATGGTTCACTTGGACCAATCTATGCGGAGGGACAGATCACGTACTTAAATGACTTGAAAAAACCATGCTGTCAACTCAAGATTATTTTGAGTTTGATAACATTTATTCCCTGCCAGTGGAGGTCATGCATGACTTTTTACTTTTAGATCATTCTCCAATATGATTTCATATCACTTGGTAGGATACATTCCCTTTCTGCCATAAAGGCCAATTCTTTCTTAATACTGACTTGATGTAGCATGGCCCCACTGTCAATCATGTCAAGCATATTTGGAATTTAATTCCACGTCCTAGTCACTTCCAGCGGTATCTTCCACCTATGCAACCCATCTAGATTTAATGGTGGGAGGGTGCGCTGACTCGAACAACTAGATTCCTTAGAATCTATGGTAGAAAACAAGCCAAAATTCAACACCACTTGTACTCCTCTAACACCTCGGCCCTTAGTCGAGTGGTGGTGGCGCTTTACGGTGATCCCTTCTCTAAAACCATGTAAATTCATGTTGTAACTCTTCGCCAAAAAATTCAAATTGTGGACAACTACAATGCCAGGGGAGCACAAATCTGAGCCTGTATGCACTGGCTCAAAATTGGAGATCAAGTCTCAAAAGAATATTTTCTTTCTCTCAGAGCCAAAAAATCTTCCCAAAAAAAATGGGCTATCATGGAGGATGAAGCTTAGATTACAGACCTATAACTTATGTTTCAAGACTTTGTGCACCACTACAAGCTTGTGTTTCAAGCTCAACAACCTTCTGTAGCTTGTAAAGTTTCTCTTGATCAATGTCTGGGTGTTGTGCCTTGAAAATTATCTTAGGCTTAAAAGGTGATCTGCGAAAGAATGCTCACCATCGAGGACCTCTGTGAAGACACCATGTAAATGGCCAATGATAAAGTGTCGGGATGCAATTGTATCCCCTGTGAATTCTAAAAATATCTTTAGGACTCGATCGGTCCCGACCTTTTCCAAGTGAACCTCGAAGGGTTTTAGAATCAATCCTTACGGCCAAAAATCAATAAGGGAAACATAAAATTCATCCCTAAATAAGGAGATATATAACAAATCACTTGTTCGTGACCGATCACACTGTTGAATGTCTCATATAAAATCATATCCAAATCTTTGGCCATGCGACTTCGTTATATCCTTTCGGATGTTATTCAGTTAGAACAAACATGATTTATACAGGGTAGATATATCCTGGATAACATCATTGATATGTGGGAAGGCATGGAATGGACCCATAGACCTAATCAGCCCACCATGTTCATAAACATTAATTTTGAGAAAGCCTACGATTGAATTGAATGGCCATTTATTCTTGATATGCTTCAAGCCCTCGACTTTGGCCCCAATTTTATCCAATCCGTCAATATGATTTTTGCGGATGCTTGCACTCAAATATTTATCAAAGGTCTCAGGTTGGAACCCTTTGGGCTCTTTCACTCTATTTGATAAGGCTACCCTTTGGCCCATGCATTGAACGTGCTCACGGCTGAAGGATTTGGGTATTTATTGGCCCACACTAAATCTTAGGGTCTTGTTAGGGGAATCTCGTTTCCCGTTGTGCCCAGTTCTCAGCTTCTCAATGGGAATTTTACAGATGGTTCCTTTCTTATGCTCATTGAAGACAAAGCAACCATTTGAAATGCTATGCAATGCTTAGATACTTTCTACTTAGCCTCTGGCTCGGCGATTCAATGGTAAAAAACCTAGTGTTATCGATAATCCTTCCTTCCTACACCAAATTGGCTTACCACTTTCAAAAGGAAGATTCTGGCACATGGTGAAATATTCAAGTTCTTGGGTATTCCTTTTGCTTTTCAAGTCTCCCTATCTAAGCTCTGGCAATATGTTATTGAAAGGGTGGCAAAAAAGCTGGAGTATTGGATTACCAGACCTCTATCTTTGGCTAGAAAATTCCAAATTTGTTCCAAAGTTCTTACAGCCACACACGTTTATTACTCATCATGTTAGATCCATTCCAAAGCCTCCATTCAGAAGCTAGAAAATCTACTCAAAGCCTTTTTATTGGCTAATGCCTCTACAAGAAAATGATTTCATTGGGTGGCTTGGGAAATATGTTTCCTTCCCCGCAATTCTGGGGACTCGGCCTTATTGAAATTAAACGTCAATGGCAGGCACTTTGCACAAAATGGATCATCAGAAGCATTAGTGGACAAGAATCTTGGAAAGTTCTCATAAGGCATGGTATTGTTGAAGGCTCTCCTTATGTCTGCCCCACGTGGAAAGGTTTGGGGTTTTTCAATCTGGTCATCACCCCTGTGCCTATAAAAATTGTTAGCACTTTTGTGCTTAAGAGCATTTGGAAAGCATGGGAATTAATTAAACCCTAGCTTCTGTGAAGGGGAGATGGATTTCTAAATGGGATCTCTGTTAATCATCAATCCCTCTGGTGGTCACTAATTCTTCAAACACACGATAAGTGTTTGGTGTAATCCCTAGGAATGCTCCTGCTCAAACACTGCACCCTCTGAATGGCCAAGTCATGAATAGGGTATTCGATGTGATTGGGTAACATTGGATCACATCTTAAGCTGTGGGACTTGGGCTCAAGGTGAACCTCCGGAGAAGGTCGGCTTCCTCTTCCTAAACTAAACACAACACTACTTCTAATGCAATAAAAAACCTAACTAGACATATGCTAACATTTTCATGGGGTTAAGGGAGAGATATTTGCAAGAAATAAAACCTATACTAGAAGTGGTGATGCACCAAGAAAGGGTGTTGCTAGAAAAGTTTTTAGTTTTCCAGTGAAAAAAGATGAAAATGAGAAGGATGAACAAGCACCACAACTCAACCACATATAAAGCTTCACTCTCAGATAAGCACAAAACTCCCAAAACCTGCAATGGAAACTTGAAGTTGCACAGTATACCTACATACACGAGAAAGGCACAAAGAAGTATCTAGAATGATGAAAGGACAATAATTAGTCACAAAACACAATTTTATTACTTCAATCACATGCACAATGCATCATTACATGAGGAAGAGGCAAATTTTTCCATTACAATGTTGGAAAAGAGGCTTGAAAGTCCCACAATCCACAATAGACTAGCTTGCAGAAGAGAGAGAGGAGTAATGAAAAATGTCCAGCCTGTCCATTGGAATGAATTCCTCCTTTAAATTTATAAAAAAATCTATGTGAGAGAAGAGAGGAGAAATTCCTAAATTCTTGGGCATGAATAATGGCACATGATGGCCTCCATTAATTACATCATAATTGCACCACTTAAAAACATTCCATCATGTGCCATAAATCAAAAATTTAAACTTATCCTCTATTTAATTAAAAATAATATTTTAATAATAAAAATATTAATTTAATAAAATATTTTAATAAAAATATAATTTTCTTTTGGTTGGGTCTTGGTTTGAGATTTGAAAAAATGGTTCGCCATCCAGCTCGCTGAGATGGACTAGTGAGCTACTCCTTTTGCATTGGACGAGCACTTGCTTTATGTGGCGGATACCCGAGTTCTTCTACTGAGTTTTTATTGACTTCCTCTGTTATAACCCACATCACATTGATCGTTCAAGTTAACTTTGTGTCATTATGTCAGTCAAGCCATGCATCATCACTTGCTCTTACGAGCTCACTCCTACGTTCCCAATGTCTACCACCCCGACTGGAACAAAATTCCTTGCAAGCCCTGTCACTCACGATATTTGATCATCTAAGCCTGATAACTCAATCTCAATTTGGTTTGTGTTTCACTTACTTGAATCGTCTCTGTCTCGAATGGGTTATCCTCAAGTTTGGCCTTTGATATTTTTGGTCTCATTTGACCAATTGGCTTCAAGCTCACCTTTCGTTAATACACTATGAGATTGATCTCTTCAAATTTCACAACATGCACCTGATGGCCACCAATTCCGTAATGGCAACCTATTTCTCATGGAAATATGGCTCAGTTTCTTAAGTCCTCTTTGCAAGTTCATTATTTCATGAGCCAGATCACCCCTCATGTTTTTATGAATAAGTGAGCTCCAGAATTCTTGAAGCACTCATTCTTCACGAAGACTTTGTTAAGCCTGTGACCTATGTGCCGAGATTTCTTGCCAAGCAGACTACACCCTGGTTTGACCTCACTACCTAACTAAGGGTTTCTACCAACTTGGCCTTGGCCAAATCTTGTTCTGTGAGTTCACTCCACTCCTATGCTTATTCATGCTCACATATGGTTTCAATAAATCGATGAAACATTCATTCTCATGCATGAGCTCCTCGTCTTTAGAATCAACTGAATCTATTAGTCAATATGAGCCCTATCAACTTGGGGACTGACTCAGTCCTATGTCACAGTGCTAGTTGTGTTGATCCTCACTACCATCTTCTCTGAAATTGGTAATGAATTATCCCCCATGACTCGCCAAGCTCCTTGAACATCGTTCTATTTCCACAAACTATTCAGACGCTTTGGTATCCAACTCAGTCCCTTAATGACACGTCTCTTTGGTAGAATTTCTCCCTTGGCTTGCCATCATTATTATTCCCACTTGGCCATCGGCTCACCTGAATCTCCCACATCCTACCAATGCGAGTCTTGAAAACCCTCCAATGTGGAAATTTTACCTTGGTTTTCCATCACCAAACCCCCATGCAGCCTAACACTCTATGATCCCCGTGTAATGGCTCAGAAAAATAGTTTCAATGCTCCCGGCATTGACCTTATAATGAGTGTTTTGTCTATTGGCCTTTCAATGTCTGAGGCCTGCATGTTTAAATTTAGCAACTCGCTCATCACTGCCTCAACTCGGTTCACCGAGTTGACATGCCTGATTATTCATCTTTGGTTGAAGCTTGACCACAAGCTTGTTCCACTATCTTGGAATCTCCTTGTGTAATCGTAACTCTCAGCCCATTTATGAGCTCAAGCTCTAGCTCAATACATCAAGCTTTTATTTTACTCAGAAAACCAAACTTTAGCTCGCCACAACAAGACCTCCACCAATCATCCACTCATTCAACCAAGCATATGTCCATCACTGCATCGCATTCATCTTCGAAATGCCTCGACATTTTCCAACCGAGTTGGATGGCGAACTTAATTCAATGTTCAAGCTCCTAGATGAGCCCTCGAATATCTTATACTCAACACTGAGCCCATCTAGCCATTCGAATTGGCTCGTGACATCCTACTCACATTGGGCCGACCTCAAACACTGCATATTTGTCTCGAGCTATTTCCTTTCTCCATGCTTGAACATCCATCCACGAGCTCTAACCTTCAACTCACTCGATGCTCAAATTGTCAAGTCCAAGATCTCTGCTAAGCAACCACCAAGTCACCATTCATCTCTTGACTAAGCCATCATAATGGATTACCTGAGCTCTTCTACTTGACTGGATTTGTGTGACGAAACTGTAGACCCCAGTTAAGAAATTTGGTGAGTTTCCCAACCTCCTCATATTCCCATGAGCTCTGAGATCCTTCACCGAGTCTATTCCTAACTCGATCTTAACTCATCATCTCACAAATGACTCGACATGGTCTTAGCTCAGTCAAGTGAGTTAAATATCACTACGCTCTCCTTCGTATTCAACCCTGAGCTAGGACAGTGATCTCCCATCAATCAGAAGATCTCATGATTTCTAACTCACTGTGACTAGCCTCAACTCGGTTTCTATTCTTCTTAACTTACACGAGTTACAACCGAGCTTGATCCCTTTTACACTATGTTATCTCACTGAGTAGCACGCTGAGTTTCTCGTTGAGCCATCTCATATCTCAATGCCATTTAGAGCATTCAAAGACCCTTTGTCATAAATTTTAATTCATTGGACCTTTTCTTGAAACCATAAGATCATGGAAGTATACTATACCTTCTTAAAATGATTTATCAAACTTAAACATTTTTTTCTCATGTTGACCAGAAGTGGGCCTGCCATAGACAATTTCCCCATCACATGACCCAAAAATTCTCATGAAGACTTTTCTAGTATTAGTGCACAACAGGCCCCCCGTTGTTCAATTTTTCCCCAAGGGGGAAAAATTGGATAACATTTTTAGCGACCTCTCAGGGATGATTGCCTACTAAGCATTATTCTAGTAGCCTTAAGTCATCCATTGGGCATGGAGTCAATGTTGGAATCCCGAAATTGATCTGATCTTTTGGAATGGATCTTGAAGTCTCTTTGAGCATTGTTGATCTTGGATCTTCTGGTAATGCTAAGTAAGAAATAATTATGACAGTTGATGAATGCTTGACATCTATGGCATATTAATGGAGTTTTGGGTATATCATGAAACTCTCTTTGAAATTTGAACCTTTCTCTCCTAAAAAAATTCCACCTCTGACACATGTGCAAGAAAAACAGAGAAAACAAAACACACACAACAAAAAGAAAATAAAAACAACACAACAAACAATGTGTAAAGCACTTGGAGGAAAACACCTAACTAAACTGTACAGGGGGTGAAAAATTCTCAAAAGAAATATTTGAGATGTATCCCATTCACATGAATGGGTAGTTCTTCTCCATTGAGCCTAGATAGATGAAATGAATTCACCTCCTTACAACTTGTGATAATGTATGGCCCACTCTAAAGAGCGTCAAACTTTGCATGCATGCCTGGTTTGGCTCTATCTTCATCCCATTTGAGAACTAAATCTCCCTCTTGAAAATGCCTGTTGGATGCCTTCTTGTCAAAAGATTTCTTAACTTGAGCCTGATGTTGCTCCAAAGTTTTCATAGCCTTGTTTCACACTTCTTCTAACTCCATGAGCTCAGCAAACCTGACTGTCATAGGATCACTCTCCATAACCTCAAGTTGATGAGCTAACTCCAAAGAAGGTAATTCCAAGGATAGCAGAAGTTTTTCTTCTCTTCTGTATACCAACATGAAAGGAGAATTACTGATGGATCTTTTAGGTGTGATTTGATCTGCCCATAAGTCAAGTCTTAAGTGTGTGTGCCAAGTCCTCCTGTTGGTTTCCATTGTGCGTTTGATAATTTTTATGAGGTTCTTGTTGCTAGACTTAGCCAACCCATTTCCTTGCGGATAGTAATTGGATGAATTCTTGAGGTAAAATCCATTCTTAACAGCCCATGCACTCAGCTTCAAACCAAGAAAATCCATTGTGTTATCTAAAATGACTATAAATGGTACATTAAACCTTGTCATTATGCCTTTGAGGAAATCAAAAACAACCTTTTCATTTCCCTCCTTCAATGCTACCACCTCTATCCACTGAGTGAAATAATCCGTTGCAGTAAGGACCCATTTATGTCCATCACTAGATGGAGGATTAATCATTCCAATGAAATCCAACCCCCATTGAACAAAGGGTTGATCCATTTGAATTGGATGGAGTGGAAGGGCTGCCAACTTCTACTTTCTAGTGAAAAAGGAACATTCCTTGCACTTCTTTACCCAAAGATGGGCGTCCTTGAACAAATCTAGCCAATAGTAACTAACCCTCATGATCTTTGTAGAAGTTGTTCATGCAGAGTAATGTCCTTTCGACATAGGCCATTGTGAAATTCTTCCAAAATCTTACTTACTTGTTCTGGACCTATGCACCAAAGAAGAACACCATTCAAATCCCTTTGAAAGAGAACATCCTCTACTAGAACATAAGGAATAGACTGAAGCTGAAATGTCTCATCTTTGAGTCCTATCCATGTCAATGGGATATGTTCCTGAGAGAAGGAATACCTTCATCTTTGATAACCAGTCAACCTGATCATCTCTTTCATCACTATTTAGAAGCATCATGTCTTCATCACCTTTCGATTCCAAATCTTCAGCAAGTTGTTGACACAAACCTTTACCTCTGACCAGCTTAGTAACCTTGATGTGTACGTCATACTCCATCACCTTAGTAATCCACCCAGCATGCTTCTCGTTCATCTATTTGTTTAGCAAAAATTCCTTAACGCCTGGATGAGACACCATCAAGTGAATTTTGTTGTTGGACAACATGTGCCTAATTTTTTCAAAGCTCGAATGGTAGAAAAAAACTTGCTTTTCAACAAATGAATATTTGAGCTCATAGTCTTTTAGGGATTGGATGAAGAAAGCAATTGGTTGTTCCATCATATAATCATTCTACTGAGTGAGGATCCCTGAAATGCTCTCCTGACCTGCAAAAGCATAAAGAATAAAATCCTTATCAAACCTTGGATTCACTAGCGTAGGTACTTGAGAAATGGTCATCTTGATGGCTTGAAGCTCTCTTTTCCTTCCTTCATCCATGAGAATGGAATATTTTTCCTCAACATGGTTGTTAATGGTTTAGCCAAGGCCAAAAACTGGGGGATGAATCTTCACACAAAATTTATAGTTCCCAAAAAACTCTGAAGACCCTTCTTATGACTTGGGAGAGATAAGGACATAATCGAACAAATCCTAGCTGGATCAATTGAGAGTCCTTCCACTGAAACAATATGCCCTAGCAAATTCCCCTCGTGCACTACAAAAATACATTTCTTAGGATTGAGTGAAACCCCAAATTCCCTACACCTCTTGAAAACCTTCCTCAGATGCATAATGTGATCTTCTGCATGTTTGGAGTACACGGTTATATCATCAAGATACACCAAAATGATGTCATTGATCAATCCCTTAAATTCCATGTCCATAGCTCGTTGAAAAGTAGCTCTAAGCATTAGATAATCTGAATAACATTTTGTTGTAGGCGTATGTGCCCCACTTGGTAGTGAAATCCATTTTGAATTGATCAGATTCTTTGACCAGAATTTGATTGTAACCCAAATATCCATCGAGAAAAGAGAACCTTTGAGATCCTACCACAGTTTGAAGGATTTTCTCCATTGACGGAAGAGGATAATGGTATTTTAATGAAGCACGGTTCAAATCCCTGAAGTCCACACATAACTGAATCTCTCCATTCTTCTTTCTCACAGGAACTAGGTTTTCTACCCAAGAGGAATGCTTGATAAAAAAAATGATGCAAGCCTCAATGAGTTTGGTTAGCTCCTTTCTCATCAGTGGCTCAATCTTGGGATTAATTGCCTCTACTTTTGATGGACTGGCCTGGTATTGGGATCCAACTCGATGGTATGTCATGTGCTAGACCTAGATTGAAGCCATGCATATCTTTATAACTCCATGCAAAAACATCATTATATTCTTGAAAAAGTTTGATGAAATCCTCTTTCTCTTATGGGGTACACACTTTTCCAATCTTTAGAAACTTTTCATTTGCTACCTCAACTTCTTCAAAATCATCCTCTTTGATCACCATGTTAGAACTCTGTCTTCTAGCTAGATTGTTTGAATTAAAAATGGACTCGAGAGTAACCAAGAATTTTGGTAGCTTGTTGCTTTTCAATTGTATGATTTAATCACCATATGATTCTTGCAGCTTATCTTGATTTTTCAGACAAACTTTGCTTCTTCTTGTAGGAAAAGAATGATTTGTTTATCACTATAAAAAACTTCCAATTACCCACATTATTAGGAACTGCAGGTCGAATGACCATTTTAATAGGTTGCTGCTCTTCTTTCATGATATCAGTGGGTACATCGTATTGTGAGCCAACCATAGTAAAGCCTATAAGCATCTTGATTTTGATTTCTAGGAATCACGTGGATCCCGAAAGCTTCGAAATATTCAATCAAATCCTAGACTTGGTTCTTGTAAGATCTTAAAAATCATTTTTGGATGCACTATGCACTCTTACTTGATGTACAACCAATTCATTGTCACCAAAAATAGTCAAGGCTTTGATTCCCTTCTTTTGAGCCAACTGAATTCCTTGCACAAGAGCTTCATATTCAACAATGTTGTTAGTGTAACTAAATTACAAAAAGATGAGAAGTACTTATCTCCTTCTGAAGAAATTAATATGATACCAACACCTAACCCATTTTTACTTCTCAAACCATAAAAAAAAGTTTCCAAAGTCCTTCAGAACTTTTTTGGGTCTTAACAAGTTGTGGTATGATTGTACCTTCTTCGTGGATACAATATGTACCCAACCTTGTCTCTTCTAAAAACAACAAACCAACTTCTTCTTCTACTAATGCCTCATCATAGGGATCATACTGATGATCTACACTTACCTCATCTAGCAAAATATTAGGGACTTCTTCCACAAGAGTGGTTGGTTCATGATCAATAACTTCTTCCTCTCGATCATGGATGGTATAATTCCCATTTATAGGACTAGCGGTATAGGGCTCCACATGATTATTAAAAATTGGTTCCTCCCTTATAGTCACTTTAGTTATGTATCGAGTCCTAAGGATCATATGTGACCAATCAGCTGATAGGTAACCTTCCATCTTGGCAGTGAAATATCATGATAGGAAAATGGCGAAGAGAGGAGGGAGATTGATGAACGATATGTCTTGTGTGAATGACAAGCTAGGGACATGCATGGATAGTAAGTTGAATTCCTTTGATAACTCCAACGGTTTGAACTGTTGTACCATCCAACTGAAAAACTCCTCTGGAGACTGGTGTATATTGGATTCCTAGCATGTCTGTAATTTTCTTGGGCATGACTGAGCTGTTGGTACCAGAATTGATCATGCAATTGTGTACCAAATGATCACCAATGATCAGGGAAATATAGAATGGTGGTGGTTTGTTCACCTTAGGAATAATTTTCCCTTCTGGTTGACACAAAATTGTAGCAATTTCTACCTCATGACCCGATGATCCATCGGTTATACCAAAATTTTCAGAGCCTCTTGCAACAGGTTTCTTTGAGAAGGAATTGAGAGTGTGTCCCACATGGTAACATTCAGGTTGGTCTTCTTCATCTGTTCTACAATACTGAAAGGGATTGCTCCTAATTTTCTGACATTTCTTTGGGCATTATAATCCTCTTTTGGAAAGTGCTTGTTGGGTAATGTGATGCCTGAAGAACCTTCTTTTCTTGCGGCTTAACTAGTCATACATTTCTGGCAGTTTCTTTCCCACATCTTTATCAACCGCAGCTTGTGGCCGAGGTTGTGATGTGGATGCTTGATCAGATTTGGAAGGTTGAGATTCCATTGCTCTCTTTTTGGAACGAGTGTTTTTTGACACTGATGAAGAATTTGTATTCAACCCACAAAAAATCTTCTGCTTGCCAATTTAACAAAGTGGTTTCTTTAAGGGCCTGTGGTTGATCTGTTGTTTCCTACGTAGATGAACTTTCTGTTGACTTTGGTGGAGTAGATACACTTTGAACCATAAGGGCCTAACTAAGAACTCCATTGGGGAAAATATTTTTATTGTGGGGTTGAGAACAAGGATAACACCATTTGTAGTCTTGAACTAGATTATTCTGGATAGGTACAATGGCTCTAGAAGAGCTACAACAAGAGGATTCTTAAAGTGTAGAGGCTTGATGTTCACAACTTATTTTGTAGCTTGATTTTGTGATTGATTATTTCCTTGAAAAGGTGGGTGGTTAGCCTAGTACTATTGATTATGGGATTGGAAAAGATGAGAATATTGAGATTGTTGCCTCTTGAGTGCTACGAGTTAATTCCCAAAAGTTTGTAGTAGTGACTTGACTTCAACTAGATCATTTGAAGGGGTGGGTGTAGACACAACTGGTGTAACTACAACTGGTTGGCTAGAAGTTGATGGAAAAAGGGTAATGGTTGGCTGATTACTTGAAATTTCAACAAACAAAGGCATGGGAGGTCTAGGTACAATCTTCCCTACTTGGATCAAAGAATTCTAAGCTGTTATTGAAACTTCGTAGGCATCAGTAGTGTAGTCCCTCCCATGGAATGAATCATAACTACTACATCACTATTCAAGGCTTGTAAATAATACAAGAATGCATTATTGGGAGAAGGTTTTATGAGTGACGAAATTCTATTCCAAGTTTTGTGGAATCGGAAGTTGAAATCACTCATGTATTCCTGAGGATATCTCTTTATGGTAGTGAGTTGTTCCATGAGTGACAGGTGGTCACTCTTGTCTTCAAACTGTTTACAAAGAGTTTTTCTCCCAACACGTCCCAAGTGGTTATAGTACCAGCTTCTAACCCATGAAACCACTGAAGTGTTTTTCCCTTGAAGGAAGTGGCAAGGAGTCTGACTGCAACATTGTCTTATGTAATATTATGTACTGCAAAAATGTTGGCTACATCAAGAATATGTTCCATTGGAGTAATATGAGTTTCCCCTGTGTAAAAGGTAAAAATTTTGAGTGCCGCACCAGGTATAGGATCATTTGAGCCAACTAAAGAGGACTGCTTGCATTGAAAGGAGGAAAACCTTGGTTCCTTACAGGGGCTGCCATACCAATAAGAGGTTGATTTTTCCTGGGTTGAGGAAACCTTCCATAAGGAGGATTTGAATGACCCATATGAGGTGATGCTACAACTGGTGATGTTGAAATGCCTCTTCTCCTTCTCCTTGGAGGAGACAAGGATAACTCGATATGTTGATAATTTCCTTCTCATCTCACAGAAGCTCTTGTCTGAATTCTTTGCATATGTTAACACACTGAGATACGAAATCTAGAGATATGAAGATATGGAGTCATCAGGTACTTTGATTCATGCAAGTATGAAGAGAAGTACCAACTCTTGTCCCACCGGGCATGCCAAAAAATGTTATCGCCAAATCATTGCACCCTCCGAATGGCCAAGTGATGAATAGGGAATTCAGTGTGATTGGGTAACATTGGATCACCTCTCAAGCTGTGGGACTTGGGCTTGAGGTGAACCTCTCAGAGAAGGTCAGGATTCCTCTTCCTAAACTAAACACAACACTACTTATAATGCAATAAAACAACTAACTAGACCTATGCTAACATTTTCATGGGGTTAAGGGAGAGAGATTTGCAAGAAATAAAACCTATACTAGAAGTGGTGATGCACCAAGAAAGGGTGTTGTTAGACAATTTTTCAGTTTTCCAGTGAAGAAAGATGAAAATGAGAAGGATGAACAAGCACCACAACTCAACCACATATAAAGCTTCACTCTCAGATAAGCACAAAATTCCCAAAACCTGCAATGGAAACTTGAAGTTGCACAGTATACCTGCATACATGAGAAAGGCACAAAGAAGTATCTAGAATGATGAAAGGACCAATAATTAGTCACATAACACAATTTTATTACTTTAATCACATGCACAATGCATCATTACATGAGGAAGAGGAAAAGTTTTCCATTACAATGTTGGAAAAGAGGCTTTAAAGTCCCCACAATCCACAATAGACTAGCTTGCAGAAGAGAGAGGAATATTGAAAAATGTCCAACCCCTTGGAATGAATTCCTCCTTTACATTTATAGAAAAATCCTTGTGAGAGAAGAGAGGAGAGATTCCTAAATTCTTGGGCATGAATAATGGCACATGATGGCCTCCATTAATTACATCAATAATTGCACCACTTAAAAACATTCCATCATGTCTAATAAATTAAAAATTGAACTTATCCTCTATTAGTTAAAAATAATATTTTTAATAATAAAAAATATTATTTTATTAAAATATTTTAATAAAAATATAATTTATCTTTTGGCGGGGTCTTGGTTTTTGATTTGAAAAATGGTTTGCTAGCCAGCTCACTGATCTGGATGGTGAGCTACTCGTTTTGCATTGGATGAACACTTGCTTTATGTGGCAGATACCCAAGTTCTTTAGTGAGTTTTTAGTTTTGAATGCCTCCGCTATGATCCTCCACACATCGCATTGATCATTCGAGTTAACTCTGTGTCATTCTATCATTCGAGCCATGCATTGGCTCACTTGCTACTTACGAGCTCTTCGGCCTATGTGCCCAACTCACCTACCACCCCGATTGGAACGGAGAGTCCTTTACGAGCCCAGACACCATGATATTTTATCATCTCGCCTAATAACTCAATCTGAACTTTGCTTTTGTTTTCACTTACTTGAATCATCTCTGTCTTGAGTGGGTTATCCTCAAGTTTGGGCCTATGATATTTTTGGCCACACATGACCACTTGGCTTCAAGCTCACCTTTCAGCCATACATCTATGAGATCGATCACTTCAAATTTCATGTAGGCACATGGATGGCCACCAATTCCATCTTGGAAACATCTTTCTCGTGGAAACATAGCTCAGTTTCTTGAGTCCTCTTCACAAGCTCATTATTTCACAAGCCAACTCGTTTCTCATGTTTTTCCAAATCAGTGAGCTCTAAAAATCTTGAAGCGCTCGTTCTTCACGAAGACTTTGTTAAGCCTGCAAACTGTGTTGAGATTTTTCGCCAAGAGAGCTACACCTTGGTTTGACCTCACTACCTGACTAAGAGTTTCGTACCAATTTGGCATTGGCCAAATCTTGTCTATGATTTCACTCCACTCTATGCTTGTTCTTTCTCACGCATGGTTGAATAAATCGTTGAAAGGTTCATTCTCATGCACGAGATCCTCGTCTTTGGACTCAATTGAATCAATCAGTCAATGCGAGCCCTATCAACTCGTTGAACAAATTTTTGCTATGTCATGTTGGTTGCGCTGATCCTACTAACATCTCCTTTAAAATCGATAATGAATTATCCCCCACGACTCGCCAAGCTCCTTGAACATCATTCTATTTCCATGAACTAGTTGGATGCTTGAACATCCAACTTAATCCCTTAATGACACGTCTCTTTGGTGGAATTTCTCCCTTGTCTCGCCATTGTTATTATTCCCACTTTACCATGCTCACCTAAATCTCCCACGTCGTATAAATGTGAGTTTTGGAAACCCTCGATGTGGAAATTTTACCTTAGTTTTCCATCACCAAAACCCCACGTGGCCAAACACTCCACAATCCCCATGTAATGGCTCATAAGAATAGTTTCACGGGTCACAACATCAGCCTATCTAATGAGTGTTCCTGAAATTGGCCTTTCTATGTTAGAGGCCCCCATGTTCAAGTTGAGAAAATTGCTCGTCACCACCTCAACTCATTTCATTGAGTTGACATGTTTGATTATTCACTTTTGCTGAAGCTTGACCATGAGCTCATTCTACTAGCTCAAAATCTCCTCGTGTAATCAACACTCAACCCATTTATAAACTCAAGATCTAGCTTAATGCATCAATATTTTCTTTGACTCCACCAACCAAAACTTTATATTGCCACATAAAACAACTACGCCAATAATCCACTTAGTCAACCAAGCTATGTCCATGACTGCCTCATGTTCACCTTCAAAGTGCCTCAATATTTTCCAACTAAGTTGGCTACGAAATTGATTCAATATTCAAGCTCCCAGATGAGCCCCTCAAAGACTTGATACTCAACGCTGAGCCCATCTAGCCACTGAATTGGCTTGTGACATCCTATTCGCATTGGGATGATCTCAAACAACCTTCATATTTTTTGCGAGATATTTCCTCAAGCCACCACGCTTGACAGTCCATCCGCAAGCTCTAACCTTCAACTGACTCAGTGCTCAGCTCGTCAAGTCCAAGATCTCCACCAAGAAACCACTGAGTCACCATTCCTCTCTTAACTGACCCATCATAATGGATTACTTGAGCTCTTCTACTCAACTCGGCTTTGCGTGACGAAACTGTAGACCCCACTGAGCAACTCGGTGAGTTTCCTCACCTCCTCATATTCACATGAGCTCCAAGATCCTTCACCGAGCTATTCCTAACTTTGTCTTAACTCATCTTCTCACAAATGAATCGGCATGGTCTTAACTAGATCGAGCGAGTTAAATCGCGTTGAGATCTCCTTCGTATTCAACCTTGAGTTAGGATGGTGATCTCCCATCAATCAGAGCTCTCATGATTTCTAACTCACTGTGACTAGCCTCAACTCAGTTTCTATTCTTCTTAACTTACACCAGTTACAACTGAGATCAATCCCTTTTACACTATGTTAGGTCACCAAGCAGCATGTTGAGTTTCTTGGTGAGCCATCCCAAAGCTCAATGCCATTTAGACCATTCATAGCAAATCTTATCATAAATTTTAATTTATTGGACCTTTTCTTGAAGCCAAAAGATCATGGAAGTACAATATACCTTCTTAAAATGATTTATCAAACTTAAATTTGTTTCCCGTGTTGACAAAAAGTGGGCCTGCCATTGATAATTTCCTAGTCTCATGACCCAAAAAGTCTAATAAAGGCCTTTCCAGTATTAGCACACAACATTCCCCCTTGCTGTTCAATTTTTCCCCGAGGGGAAAAATTGGATAATAGTTCTCTTGGCCGATATTTAAAACTCATTTTTGGCTCTCTAACCAAGACCAGGATACTTATACTATGGTCATCAGCTTGGTTCCTGACCACATATTGCACAAGATTGTTGGCATTCCTCTTGCCCTTGGTGGATGGACTGAAAATGAAATGCGGATACTCCTTTTCATAATTATAGAGCCAGTAAAGTCTACCATTGGCTTTCGCCTCATTTTCCCATGGTGGATAAACACAACACACGATGGAGAATCCAATCCACTCCATGTACCTGGAGTAGGCGATTTTCCACTGTGTGGACTCTTTGTGTGGAACCCAAAATTGCCAACTTCCTCTGGTTTATCTTGCACCAAGGACTTCCTATCGAGGCTCGTCTTGTTCAAATTGGGATCCCAACTCCCAAATGCCCATTTTGCAGTCACTTGGAAACCATCTTACATATTTTCTTGTTTTGTCCCAAAGCTCAGATTTCCTAGAATTGGATTCATTCATTTTTCTTTCCATTAAGGTCATAATATTTTACTTGACAACATATCCTTTTGGGAGATAATTCCAAGCTTCTACCTATGTTAACCCAAATTTGGCATGTTTTCGGAGGGGAAATTCTATTTTGGATATGGAAAGAAAGAAAAGCTTTTTTCTTTTATAATTTTATAGTTGATCAATCTTTCTATGTTTATAAAAAATCTATGGTGATCTCGAATGTGTTGTTGTAGATACAAGTCCAGGCCAAAAAGGTTACATTGGAGTGAACCACCTTGAGACCCTGTTGCATCACTAGGGCAAAGCCCCTTGTAATCTTGCCCATGTGCCACCGTCTCCTACTAGGCACTCCCTGCCTCTAGGCCGTGGTGGTGGTCGACACAACCATTCGTAATGGCATGCTTTTAGCAGAGTTTTCCGCTCCCTGGGCCCTTTGCACCAAAGAAGTTACTCTCCAGCTTGGCACTGTGGTCAAGGGTTGTCACCTCGTCACCGTCGGAGTCCTTCACCAGCTCACCAGTAAGGTTGGGGATCACCGCCTCGCTAACATGGATGGGGCTCTTCTCCTGCCACCACGCCACCTCATACTACTGATGGATGGAATCCACCCCTACCATCACCATCATCTGAAAATTTCCCTTTCCTTAACCTCGCCATTCCTACTCATGGGGAGGCAGATCCGGAGTAAGAAGTTATTGGCTGGGACCTCCTAGATGTTGGCAAGGATTGACTAGACTCGGGTTGGCCAGATGATCACAATCCGTCCGCTTTGGGCATGTTTGCTGCTGCATGAATTTGTATTTTGATTGCTTCTAAGCGATATCTAGTTTTTGTTCTCTCATATGCTCGGCCTAGTTTTTCCTTCATCCTTCTAGGCTCGGCCTAGCTTTGTTTGTGGTTTTGGGGTGTTCTCTCATACCACCCGTGTTTTTGTTGAAATTTATCTTGTATCGTATTAAATTAATATAATATAAGATATTTTTCATCAAAAAAATAAAACAATAAAAATCCCCTCTTTGCACCATTATACATAAAGAAACATACCTCCTCGTTTTTCCCCCAAACTGCATTAATTCAGTTATTAAAAAACATTTTAGAGGGAAGTTCATTACCATTAAGAAAAACAGAGAATATTCCCAAATTTATTAGTATATTTTGTTCATTATGGATACTTCTACACATATCCACATTAGGGCTAACATGTAAGGTAAAGAGACGACTAGGGCCCTTACCTTTTTCTTGCTTCCTTTCTAGTCCATCATGAGTTTCTAGAGATTGTGGGTCATAGTTGATAAATTCTGCTCTAGACGAGAGCAACACCACCTCTTCCTATCAAAGTGCTTCACTGAAGGATTTTTTTGATGTCATGTTGCTTGTAATTCATTTATTTTTTTGACCTTTTTTATTATTAACATCTTCACTAGGGTTCTAACTTCCATTTTTAAAACTTGTCTTTTTGGCCAATGGAGTGTCCTTTTTGGGCACATTTGCAAATATTACTCCCCCATTAATTTTCCATCCCATACACTCTTCCACACATGTGGATACATCAGCTCCCATCAAAATTTATAAAAAAGGAATGAATGGCTACCTATTCTAGTGTATGATAAGAAATCAATTTCTCATTACTTGTCCAATCAAGCGTAAAGTACAATAAGAAAACAATTATAGAAAAATTAATTTAAAAATAAAACAAGCATAACAAATAAGATGGAGAAAAGACTCAATGTTGGACCAACTTAATGCAAATACTCAGGAAGTCAAATGGACCAAGATAACTAAATGAACCAAGAAGCATTTAAGAAAAACATGAAGGTTCCCTCATGTAGGATGAACTCTCATCTTCCTACACAATTTCAGAGCTCCATGACTCTCCCTTATTCTTTCTAATGATATTATAATTTGATGTTTCTTCCTTTCAAAATTTCAAGGCATGCATTTAATTCTTCCAACCAAATGGAACAAGAACACTAACCTATGTAAATTTACTTCTTCCAACCAAATGTAAATTTCCTCCACCTTATTACGAGATGAACTAACCCATGGAACGAGAACACTAACTTATTTCTTATAAAAAATAAGAAAATTTGATGATTGGTACTACAGGAGCAATGAAAGATATAATGGTTAGCATGTGAACAATGTGAAAAGATATATTTGAATTTATAGTACAATTTTTAAGAATTAATTTGTCAACTTGTACTCTTTATTTGTTAGTTGAAAATGTTGAATCCATATAAATGATTGATTCATGGAAGTGTCAAACCAACCTATCATATCCACTTGGTGTTTGAAGACCCATGATAATGGTACATCACCTCCATTTGGCCTTTTATGATAAAAAAAACATTTCACTCTCCTCAATAAGCCATAACTTGATGTTAGTATCATTTTTTCAGATTGAATACATAAAATTCTTACCGATGCATTCAACACTTCCTTCCTTGTTATGTAAGAATCCTTTTTTATTCACTAATTTAGCCAACCTAGGATCTGGATAGTGTCTTTCTAAAATTGTGTAACTAGGGACACCCATAAGCAAAAGGGACTCCGTGTACTCTTTACATTGAGACGATAAATTTTGAGTGAAGATGCTTCATGGCTCATTGATTTTTTCCTTCGCACCATGGTAAAACTCACCATTATATTCATAATGATATGTATCATTATATGTAATTGTTTCAACTTGAGGTATCTCAAACATCACCCTGATAAGAAAATGGTTGTGACATCCTTTAAAAAAATAACCTCCTTAGTCTTTCACATGTCACTTATTTGTTCCTATTGTCTTAAGGACTATAATCACACCAAAATATGCAATGAAAAATACGAGATTGGATTCAAAGAAAAAAGTAAACTAAAAACACTCTGCGATACTGGGATGATGCTCGATTCAAACCTCACATACATATATATTATTTGTGGCTTATAATAAGAAGTATTTGATATCGTATGCACATTACAAATGGATGTTGTCTCTGCACTATCAATAATACCTTATCATTTTATAAATTTGTTTATTCTAGCAAGAGGGAATTATGTACAAATAACACTCTCCCCATTCTCATCATCATAGGGTCCATTCTATATCATCTTGTCAAAAATAGGGTTTCTCATTTCCCACATCTTGGACTTCAAGTTTCAGCAACATTCTTATCATTCTATAGAAAATGAATGCAAATTAGATGATGTTAGTGAAGTGTTATATTGTTTGTTTTAAAAATACAGAGTGTAGGTGATAAACACATTGTGTTTATTAGTGTTGTATTGCACTAATAGTGTATGTATAAAAATATAAAGAAAAATTAATGTGCAATATACTTAGCTTTCAAACATATAATCCATTTTTGTTAAACTC